>PVIC010016889.1:0-33386 GCA_004025085.1 Thryonomys swinderianus
AAATATGATACAGAAAGAAAATAAAAGAGCATGTATAAGGGGGGAGGAGGGGGGAGTGGGTAGGGATATGGGTAAAAATGAGAATTAACTTGTGGCATATACTGGTACAAATTTCCCAATGTTATATGTGATTTTGAGATGTATATAAATTGTACCAATAAAGAATTCAATTAAAAAAAAAACAATACCGGGCGTGGTGACTCACGCCCACCAGCAATCAGACCACACACCACAGTGCCGGGCGTGGTGGCTCACGCCTGTCATCCCAGCACTTGGGTTGCTGAGTTGGAGGCTTGCCTGGGCTACATGGTGAGCTCAGGGCCAGTCTGAACTACAAAGCAAGACTTTTTCTCAAAAAAAAAAAAAAAAAAAGGATTACCCTTTTTTATTTTTTGTTTGGTACCAGGGATGAAACTCAGGACCTTGCACTTTCCAAGGCAGGTGCCAGAATGACTGAGCTTCAACCCCAACAAGAATATCCAATATTAAGGAACACATATGAACACTTCCATCAAAGGGGTATAATATAAGCCAATCTATTAGATACTACAGGGTAGAGAATACCAGGGAAATACTATAGAAGATTTTAGAGTTTTAATTTTCTCTGTAAATTCAGAATTGTAATGTCTGTCTTACAGGATAGTTGAAAATCTGATTAAATAATTAATATATCTTAGGCGACTTAAATACTCTCTGCCACATCCATACATCTGAAAAATATGTAATTATATAAGAAAAAGAGGAGGCTGGTCATATCCTCAAATCAAAAACTCTCCAACATTTGAGAGAAAAAGAAGTATTGAACAGTATACACAGTGCTTTATATATTATTTTCTATATAAGAAACATGAGAGAATAAAAACTTACTTTTGTGAATGTAGATAAAGAAACTAATAAAGGTTACTAAAGTGAGTAGCATTAAGAGAGACAGATGGATAGGAACAAGAGGGCCCTGTGTCAACAAAAAAAAAAAGAAACACCTTCTGTAGACCCTTTCCCTAGCCCTGATCTTTCTGAGCAAGGAAAAGCAGATTTAAAATAATTAGTCTAAAAACCTTACATGCCAAGTTATCATTCTTCTGCTTAGTTTAGATTTTAATGAATGCTGACCATGAAATTATTAGGTTTCACTCTAACAGTTGCCAAAACTCTCATCACCCATATCAGCTTACAAATCCAGGGGGAAATATTTGGATAAAGTATTATTATCAAAATGTATCAGTAATTTGTCTCTGGAATGAGGGGAGGAAATATCCTAGATCAGCAGAAAGCAAAACAGGAGAAGTCTGTAACCTGCTGGTGAACTCAGCCGCAGCAGTGGGGTCTCCGCACCAATTACTATGCATTTTATCTACTCCATCAGGTCATGAATGATGCATGGTGCTAGGAGACACGGAGCTCTGCGGTTCTCTGCTGCTGACTGAAGCAGAGAGAACTGTTGGGGAGAAGAGAAACATGTTTTTACTTTGCTTTTAGCTTTGCACCAGCTTGTGAAACAAATCCACTCCCATTGCTGTAGGCTTTGTTCCTGAAATTCTCTTGGGCCAGATTTCTATTCAGATGCATTTTATTTTTTCAAAAAAAAAATAAAGAATGACATGAAGTCACACCAAAGTATTTTGGAAGAACAACATTGCAGAATGCTGTTGTAGAAATATTCACTGTCAAATGAGATCCTTGCAAATATTAACATTCATTTTATATGATTTTTTTGAAGAAAGAAGAGATGCTTAATTTCTGAAATTATGTTTTTAGTGTATGTAGTTATTTCCCTTCTATAATACAAAGAGCAATCACCATCTTTGTACTTAATATGAACAAAAATGTCATTGTGTTTATCATGTCTATAATACATTGCATCCTGGAAAGAAGTTGGAGATGTTTTCAGTTCACTTGATGGGCTTGTCATATACAGACTATTGTATATGCCAAGACATAACTGTTGGCTTAAGAGATTTAACTGTTGGTTTAAAAGACATCACTGTCGGTTTAAAAGATTTATTTTTAGTTCTAAAATTCATGTAGCCCTATGCTGGCAAGTCTCCAGAGAAAAAAACTGAATAGTTAAAGTCAGACCTCATCATAGTGGATACCTGAATCTGGTCAGCTTCAGTTTAAGACAGAATGGCAGTAGGAGAATATATTTAGTTTTGGATCTTTGAGAGTGATGAGCCAGAGACCACGGGATGGTTCCCTGGCACATAAAACTTAGCTTGGACTAATAAGATGTGGTATACATATAGGCCATCTTCTTGCCCTGGAATCTCTGTCCCTCCCTGGGGAAAGAGGGATCATGGGAGGCCATGTTCTCAGTATGGCAACATTGCCTGCAAGTCCTAGACTTTTATTCAAGAATAAACTTCTGTCTTTCTTTGAAACACTCTATTTTTTTAATGTTTGATTTCAAAACCATAGCTACACTTCAACTAATAAAAATCTTGATATAGAAACTATTCTAGAAATTAGCTTAGTTGTAAGTAATCAAGAATTTCAGACAGAGGGCTACTATCTAGAATATATAAAGAGCTTTAAAAAATCAGCCTCCTCAAATTTAAAGACTCAATTCAAAAATGGGCATCTGAAATGAACAGACATTTTTCAGAGGAAGAAGTAAAAGCAGCTAAGAAACATGAAGAAATGCTCAACATCACTGGTCATTCAAGAGATGCAGATGAAAAGAACATTGAGATTTCATCTCATTCCACAAAGAATAGCTGCTATTGTGAAATTAACCAGCAACAAATGCTGGCGAGGCTGCGGGGAGAAAGGAACCCTTCTCCACTGTTGGTGGGAATGTACACTGGTGCAATCACTGTGAAGATCATTGTGCAGATTCCTCAAAAAACTAGCATTAGAAGTCCCATTTGACTCTGCTAGAAATATACACAAAAGGATTAAAGAATTATAGCAACATAGGTGCATCCATGTTTATACCAGCTCAGTTCATGATAGCTCAATCTTGGAAAAAACCCAAATGGGGGCCAGAGGATTAGCTCAGTGGTTCTAGCGCCTGCCTCACAAGTGCAAGGTCCTGAGTTCGATCTCCGGAAACCACATACAATGCTGGGCGTGGAGACGCATGCCCACCAACAATCAATACCACATACCACAGTGCCAGGTGTGGTGGCTCACGCCTGTCATCCCAGCACTCAGGAGGCAGAGACAGGAGGATTGCTGAGACAGGAGGATTGCTGAGTTCAAAGCTTGCCTAGGCTACATAGTGAGCTCAGAGCCAGCCTGAACTACAAAGTGAGACCCTGTCTCAAAACAAACAAACAAACAAACAAACAAAAACCCAAATGGCCATCAATTGGAGACTGGATAAAGATGTGGGTTTTAAAAAATAAAATAAAATGGAGTATTACTCTGCCATAAATAATAAGTTTGAGTCATTTATACTCAAATGGATATACCTTGAGGACTTACTCATAAGTGAAATAAATAGATCACAGATGTGTAAATACCATATCTTTTCTCTGGTATGAGAATCTGAAGATGTAAACAAGTTCTAGAATGCATGATAGATATTGTGAAATAGAAAATATTCAAGGGGAAAAGGGTAGGGGTAAGTAATGAGGGAAAAGAAAAAATATGATGTTAAAAGAAGAAAGCAAGCATAAGTATATGGGGGTGTGGGGTTGTAAGGTGGGTAGATGAATGGGTAAAAATGAGAATTAACTTGTGTCATATACTGGTATGAATTCTCAATGTTGAGTTTGATCATGATGTGTATATAAAATGTACCAATAAAGAATTCAATAAAAAAAAGAATAGGCAGCAGCACAGGAGTAAAACTGTTGGAAAGGTTATAGCCACTGGCCTACAATCTTGACTATGAAATGAGTATTACAATAAACTACTCAGAAAAATATTAAAGAACAGAAAATCTGAAATTTACAACAGGGAAATCATAATTAAGACCTTATATCTATTGCTATAAATTCTTAACTAAGCAACACTGAATGCATTATATGAATTAATGTATTATACCTATATCTTTGTCCATAGAGTACGTGATAGAGTTATTAGAGAAACAGGGAACGTAGAGTTTACTATCATATAGACCTGAATTTGAACCCAGCCCTCCACTCCTCACTAGAGGGTTTGGGACATTTATTTAACTGTCTCAACCTGCAGGGTAACTGAGGATAGAAACACCTACAACATCAGGGTACAGAGTACAGAGGAAAATCTGGTTCACACAAAGGAAATCAACCAGCATCAGTGTATCTACTGTTCCTTGGTGAAGATGCCACAGGAAACCCATTGCCAAGAAAATAAAAAAGAGAGAATATGAGGAAACAGTAAGCAACGGACTTGGCTTATGTGGTACAAGAATTCTTGAGTAGGTATTAGGTAGCATGAGTAGGTCCAGACCTGTAAGAAATATTTTCAAAGAGGAACTAATTGAGACTAACACACACCTACCTCACATTTTTATATGTATGGAAATTTGACTACTTTAAATCTATTTTTAGCTATCTGTGGAACATTCTCATTAATATCAACTTGTACTTTTTTGAGATTTCTCTACTTGCTCTTATAGAATTTGGGCCACATGTTTTGCTCAGTCAACCAATTTTTAAAAAGAGTTAAGGAAACATATCAGTCTTTTTGCGAAGAATTTCGCCTTACATTTTCCAGTTTGCAGGCCCTCTGAGCATGTCTCTCCATCTTCTCTTCCATAGATAGTACTTGTGTGTGCATCTGTCAAGTGCCAGATCCTCCTCTAAATCTTTTAGTCTACATTAGCTCATGAATCCTCACAGCAAGCCAAGGAGGAAGGTCCATTCACGAAGAAGGCACAGGTTCCATTGCTGGTGCAAAACCACACAACAGCTGAGTGACAAAATTAAAACTTTGACTCAGGCAGTCCAGAGTCTTTGCAGTTACTATCTCTTTAAGGATGTAAAATAACTTAAAAACTGAAATCATACACATCACACTGCACAGCATAAGGAAAGCATAGGGATGAACAAAAAACTTAGGAAAAAAACCAAAACAACAGATAAGAAAGATAAGGATGAAGAAGCGGAGACAAGGGACAGTGAAGCATCAAAAATGTGGGCCTAATATGAGGTCCTGAGTTTGACTCTCAGATCCTGCATGTGAACTCATTGGCCGTTGAGGCAAAAATGGGAAGTAGGATATGTGATGTGGTCCCCACTGTGCAGTGGAGAATGTGTGAGGTCCTTACAGAGGAAGTACACTGTGTCCTTTCAGTTCTCTATTCAACTTTCTATTTCTGAGGCTGAAAAAGACACAGGTCTCATCAGTGATGAGCTCCTGACACCTAATTGCTTTAATTTTATTGGCCAGAGACATAGTTCTAACTACTGCTTATGTTCTAAAATGGCCAGTGCTATTTTCTTGAATAAGATTTTACTGTAAGCCATTATGTCTTTCCCTGTTCCTCTTCACAGACTATCAGTAAGCAGCACACATATTTGATCAGAAAATTGTATTATTTCTCATGTTGCTCAGGGCCTTCCTTTTCAAACTGATGATTAAAATGTGGCAAGGACCTTATAGTACATGAATTAAATATTATAAAATAAAAATTCCTGAAAAATATTGCAAGAAATAATGCTGAAACAAGAGTGCTGAACTTTACAGTTGAACAATGAAATTTATGATTATTTCTTGATGTTATTTCTCCAAGTAACAATAAAAAATGAGAAAACACTAATCTAAAAGAATATGTGTCTATCATACAAAATTGTTCTAATTTCAACTTTTACTGCTGGAGAGTTTTTCTTCTGTGCAACAAATACATCTTTTGATTCAACTATTTTGGATTTTTTTAGGCAAGAATAAAAACTTCTACAACTTGCATGAATTTTTTCTTCAACTGATTAACAGGTCAGCAGCACTATGTGTATTATCCATAATATAATTTAATGGTCTGCAATTAATTCTATTTTAGGAACTATCAGAACAAGTGGGGTATATACAATTAGTTCTTATTCAAATTACTGTCCAAGTATTATATAATAATTTTCTACACATGAGGCAGGTAGCTTGTGCAGGAGCAATTTCTTACAGTGTTTTTCACTTTGATTCATATGTGAATAAGGCAGTTATGAGGGACAGAATTTCCTGGAACAAACATTTGTATCTTCCGTTCACATATTTTGAATTTCAAACGAGAAAAGAATGTAACTGTGGGTGACTTTACCTTTAGATTTTGGGAAGCCATATGCTCTGGTCTTCCTTGGCCATCATGTCAAAGGCAGACCCTGGCAGCAGCACCCTGACAAACACATTGCTCCCCTCTTTACCAAGTTATTTGATACTCTTTGACTTTAGTTCTTTTGCATCTCAAATGTTAGATTTTTCGAACAAGAAGGAACAAGATAGAACACATGTAATATCCTTGGGAGAAGATAGAGTCAAACCTTTTAGATTTGTACTGAGGAATCTACACTCCCCAATTTTTTTTTTTTTTTTTTTGAGACAGTGTCTCGCTTTGTAGTTCAGGCTGGCCCTGAGCTCACTATGTAGCCCAGGCTAGCCTCGAACTCAGCAATCCTCCTGTCTCTGCCTCCCAAGTGCAGGGATGACAGGTGTGAGCCACCACGCCCGACACTGTGGTATGTGGTATTGATTGCTGGTGGGCGTGAGTCACCATGCCCAGCATTGTATGTGGTTACCAGGAATTGAACTCAGGACCTTGCACTTGCAAGGCAGGCGCTGGAACCACTGAGCTAAATCTCTGGCCCTACACTGCCCAAATTTTGAAATGACTTGGAATTTCTTCCAGGTTTAGGAACCTCTGGTTTAAACCAAGTGCACCAAAGCTTACTCTCCCCCCAAAGACCAGCTGAGAAGTTGGGGACAAATATCAGGCCCTGCTGATGAGGTGCAGAACTATCTGACTCAAAGCATTATCACTCGACCTCTCTTCACATATCCCTCGGGCTGTCTTCTGTTTACTTCTTTCTCACAGGGACACACATACCCTGTTCAAATGTATGTCACTGTCTACTCTTTTTGAACTCTTGGCTTTCTTTCCCAGGAAACCCTTTCCTTTTGGTCCATTTCCAGGAATCAAAGAAGAAATCCAGTTCAAATCCCACAAGGTAGCAAGGAGGAGACATGAGTTGGCTCCTGAAGCCTCTTCAGAGAAAGATCCTCATGCCGGTGGCCTTCCCGCAGACTTTTCATCTCTAATCCTGCTAGTCTTTGAGTACAGACATTTAATGGCAAGCTACTTGCTTAAACATATTGTTTTTGCCTTACCCACAGATGCACAATTTTCACTGTGGATAAAATATACCATTATATAGTATAGTATTACCGGAGTAAAAAATAATATATGGCAATGTCTCTATGGGAAGAGGGTGTCTAAGCTCCAAATGGCCTTAAACCAACTTCTGGAATTGCCTTGTAGCTAAACAGGAAAGAGTCCATAGGTTTGTCTTGAGTTGTACATAAATATTACTAGGAAGACTGAGGTACGTAATGTACTGTAAACATGAGTTGCTCTTTAGCAACACCACACCTAGCTTAAAACTCTCCCCTATGATTTGGGGTGATTAGATTTACCCACTTCTCGGTCACCATTGGAATTTAGGTAATTTTTGGAAAGATACAAAGGAAACTTTTAGTAGTATTGCCTCTCAGAAATTATTACTTTGGAATTATTAGTGATGAGATATAGAGGTATTTTTTTCATGAAATGCTTTTCAAATTCATTTTTGTTTTTCCTTACTTTGCATTATTTCTTTAATTAGCATTAAAAGTTCAGAAATTGCTGTAATTGAAACCAAAGAATTTAAATTTAGCTTTACACAATATGTGTAAACACAATATAACATTTTGCTTAGTTAACGTATAATGTGAGGCTTGCAAAATATTACTTTCACTACTTTGATGAGAACATTTCAGCCCGTAGGGCCTACCAGGAGATCCTATTATAAAATTTAGGGTATGAACCTAGAATTTCAACTTGTTTCCAGTATCATTTGTGTTAACGATATACTAAATGCAGGAAGAAACCCCAGCAGTGACTCAGAGGGTGGGAAGTGAACCGGCAATACAAATGTCACTCGCCCCGCCCTAGTGTGTGAGAAAAACCCCGCCCACGGTCAGGCCAAGGCCCGCCCAATCAGCGGGCTGGGCGCAGCTTCTCGCGGGAACACCGGCGTGAAGGAGCGAGAACCGCGGCTCTCAGCAGGCCTTCCGTGTGCGCTCTCTCTTGTCCTGAGTTCCTGAGAAGACTGAGACGAGGTCGCTGTGTGGGGCTTTCAGGATGCTTTTTGCACAAGCCAAATGTCTCAAAGCAGAGGAGACGTTTAACTATGCCCTGCTAGGGGCTGAACTATGTCCACGGCTAGAACTTGTGTACACACCAGGGGAGTGTCTAAGACAGAACTGAACGCACTTCCTGGAAAGAGGGAGAGTCCGCGTACCTGGTCTGTGAGCACTGACAAGGTGTGGTTTGGACCGTGGCATTCTGCCCTGCTCTCGCAAGCTGGCTTCTGTCCCAAGGAATCTGCGCCAACTTCCTAAGAAAGGTATGCTGTGTAATAAAACAAATGAAAAATCTGTCTCTAGAGGTGTGTGAACCTAAGTAAGTCATTCTCCTCCGAAGGACTCACTTTCCTGTTTGGAAAAGTACCTACAAGGGAGGAAGTGTTTTTACAGCGCCTTTCAGTTTGTATGCTCGCAAATGTACCCTTTGGAGATAAGCTGGAGAGTAAATAGTTCTTTATTAAAAATGCATGTGAGTCTTCCCTGTGGAATGCAGAGCTTCATTATGCAAGATCCATCCATCTGCTCCCTCCCCCGCTCGCCAGGGTGTCAGGCTACTACTATGAAACAGGACGAGTCCTCGTTCTGAAGTCGGGGTGGGGTAGAAAGGCAAGGGCCTTTTCACCCTCCCCAGGCTGCCCATGGGGGTCTCCCGGTGGCTGAGTCACTTTCTTCAACATGGAGACACAACACCCCGTGCCCATAAAGTAAAGGAGGAAAGGTTTAGTTTGGCTCAGGGTCTGTGGGGGTTTTGGCGGCTCTAAGGCAGGACAGCGTGGCAGGGGCACCGCAGAGGAAAAGTAGCTCAGGACGTGACATGCAGGAAGAACAGCCCATCAAGGGAGGAGCAGACGAGGGAGATAAACCCTTCTGGCCCACGTCCCGGTGACCCAGCTCTCCTGAGCAGACACCCCCCCCCAACAAGTCAGCTAGGAGGCTCCATAGTCCAATCACCTTCCACAAGCCCTGCCCTGCCCATGACTGTATGCGGCTCTTAGGGACATAAGCAAGATACCTGGTCACCTTGAGAAAGTCCATAAGGATACAAAGAAGGTAAAGAAGACTTTACCCCTAGGTTTCCTAGTTTAGTCACTAGAATAAAACAGTGAAGTGGAAGAACGCTGTTGCCCTCATGTCACGTGTCAAGGAGCAAAAGGTGCCAGGAGCAAAAGAGGATTCAGCTATCCTTGCCATCAACTCCCCAATCTCTGAGCCAAGCAGAATAAATACAAAGGCCAGCTTCATGGGCATCTACCAGTCAGCCGCACCGACTCCCAGGCATTTCAAACCTGCAGCTGCCTTCTTGAATTTTAGTGATTTTATTTTTGGATGCGTACTCTCGGAGGTGTGATGGGACAACAGAGTGCAGGGCTGGGAGGCCCAGGCTTAAAGTCTCAGCTCCTGCTGCTTTCTCGGATGGATTCTTGGTCATCCCAACCGCAGCTCGGCTTAGCCCCTTGCCATCTCTCCCACTTCTTCAGTCAACAGCCTGGGTGTGTTCACCTAGCAAGTATGCCCAGGTTTGACAGAAGGCAACATTAAATAGCAATTTTTTTAAAAAGCCACAGTGGGCTGAGAGAGATGGCAAATGAAAATACAGTAATACTTTGATTCATGAATGCTTCCGTTGGCAAACAATTAGTTCACAAGCAAAAGTGTTCAACAAAATTTTGCCACCATTCACAAACTCTGCATCAGGTAACAGACACAACCAGTGCCATCTTCCCCACACAAACACAAACACGAACATCATTCTCAAAATCATAAAACAAGTTTATAAACCAAGGAACCCCTGTAATACAATTTCTCTTGGCTTTTGAATAAGGGTTCCTGCATTTTCATCTTTCAATAGATGAAGCAAATTATGTAGTTTCTCTTGTACATTCACAGAAAGATGAAGAGCCCTAAGAACAGAACCAAAGAGCAGGAGAGAGGGGAGGAGAGAGGACAAACAAGAGGCTGGGCCAGCGTTCGCTACTCCTCTGGGTACTCTTGGGCACATCCAGGCCTCCTCTCCTACCTTAGCTTTCTGGCCAGAAATCTGAATTCGTCTTTGTCAAATCCAATATCACTTTGCTTTAAAGGTACAGAGCAGAATAATGGCCAGAAAGTATTAACAAGCATGTGGGAAAAGAGGAGATAGTCACATCTAATAGTAATGAATACATAACACGAGGCCATCTATGGAAGTATTAAGATGAACATCCTGAGGACACTACCTGGATCCACTATAGCTCATCACTTACTCTGTGTAGAGCTTTATATGCTGATCTCTGCTTTAGTATGTCTTAAAGATGGGGTGGTAAGGGTAATTACCTTAATTAGTATGGAAAGGATTCACTGTTTGATGGTGTTCAACAAAAATGCTTCATCGATGGGCTGGAGATTTAGCTCAGTGGTTCTGGCACCTGCCTTGCAAGCGCAAGGTCCTGAGTTCGATCCCAGTAACCACATACAATGCTGGGCGTGGTGACTCACACCCACCAGCAATCAATACCACATACCACAGGGCTGGGCATGGTGGCTCATGCCTGTAATCCCTCAGGAGGCAGAGACAGGAGGATTGCTGAGTTTGAGACTTGCCTGGGCTACATAGTGAGCTCAAGCCAGCCTGAACTACAAAAGCAAGACCCTGTCTCAAAAAAATAAAAACCAAAACCAAAAAAAAAAAAAAATTCATTGACATTCAATATAAACTTGAAGGGAGAAAATTTTGAGAAATTTAGGGCAACTGCAGAAAATTTTCAAGGGGCCAAGACAAAGATCTTTTACTGAAAATCTTGATGGAACTGTTAAGAAAACAACTGGGTATTTAATTTTTGTAACCATCTTTAGAAAAAATATTTTATGTTATGTTGGAACACACATATAGATGAGACTTAGGTTAACTACATGTGTTTACTGCTTTTGAAATGATGACTGCTGGTTTTCCCAATTCACAGTCTTGTTCTGGTATTAAGCAATCCTAATGAAAGTGTGCACATATATGTCTTATATTCTGGTTCCTTCCTTAAATACAATGACCCACCGGAATTACAATTTAGGATGATAAAAAAGATAAAGGATAAAAGCCATTTCTCTACTTACCAAACTTTAAATTTTTCCTAATAGAGCCTTTATTCTTTGCCCAGAGGTAAAGATCTGAATTAGTTGGAAAGAATAAAGAGAAGATACAGTTTTGGATTGCAAGTATTTATATATAGCAGAATGAATTCTTAAAAATAGCTATTTAGTTACCCACACATTCAATTATTTGTAGTATACTCTCAAATGATTAAGCACCAGTTATGAGGACTGGAAAATAGGAACTTGAGAAAGACTATTTTCCTTGATGTTTATGGATCATCCTATTTGACTAGATTTAGTCCTGTAAGTCTGTTTCCTGAGATGATACACCAGTCAAATAGCTAATGGTGAAAATAAAAATTGGGAAGCCATTCAAATGATACCAAATTTACTGACAATCACAGAATTGATTTTTTTTTTTTTTTTTGAGACAGGGTCTCACTTTGTAGTTCAGGCTGGCCCTGAGCTCACTATGTAGCCCAGGCTAGCCTTGAACTCAGCAATCCTCCTGCCTCTGCCTCCCGAGTGCTGGGATCACAGGCGTGAGCCACCATGCCTGGCACTGTGGTATGTGGTATTGATTGCTGGTGGGTGTGAGTCACCACGCCCAGCATTGTATGTGGTTACTGGGATCGAACTCAGGACCTTGCACTTGCAAGGCAGGTGCCAGAACCACTGAGCTAAATCTCTGGCTCTGGAGTATTTTTAATTACTATTACTCTCTGTGTTATTTCTTTGTTGTTATATCACTGGACCTGTACACTGAAGGACATCAATTTGTAACTAATGTTGCCTGTGTCTCAAAACTATACTAGTAACTCATTCTCTTTTGTTCTCTGTACATATATCTATAAACATGTACACATATATGATACATACTTTTTCATTAGAATTCTTTTTATTAGTACACGTTCACAGTACACAATGCCCATGTTCCTTGTGTGGTGTCATTACATATACACATCCCATCCCATCTGCCTCCTTCATTCTCTTTCCTCTCCATTCTACATCTTCCAATCCCTTCCCTCTGGAGCAAGAGTTATCTCCTACTTTCTATTATCTATTATCTTTATTTTGTTCTTTAATTAGGATTTGGATTTCCCAAATTAGAGAAACCATGCAATATTTAAACCTGTGTTTCTGAATTGTTTCACTTACTATTATGGGCTCAAGGTGCATCAAATTTTTATTTTACCCTCAAATTACTCATTTACCCTACTTTATGGCAAAGGAGTACTTCACTGTTTGTAAATAACACATTTTCTTTATCCATTCATCTGCTGATAGATGTACAGGCTGCTTTCAAAATTTGGCTATTGAGTTGGGTGTGGTGGTTCATGCCTGTAATCTCAGCACTCAGGAGGCAGAGACAGGAGGATTGCTGAGTTCCAGGTTTGCCTGGGCTACATAGTGAGCTCAGGGCCAGCCTGAACTACAAAGAGAGACCCTGTTTCAAAAAACAAAACAAAACAAAAAACCAATTTGGCTATATGTTCAAAGGGAATGTGGTAGGGGAAAGTAATGAGGAGAAAGAATAAATATGATTTGAAAAGAAAAAGAAAACACATGTACATAGTGGGTGGGGGTGGTAGGTGTCAACTCATGTCATATATTGGCACAAATTCCCCATTGTTGAGTGTGATTGTGAGCTGTATATAATATATACCAATAAAGAAGTCAATTAAAAAAAAGATTTGGCTATTGTGGATTGTGTTCCTACCAACATGAAAATGCATATGCAAGTGTAATACGATGTTACTGTTTTGGGAAGTTATCTAGAAGGAGAAACTCTGGGTCAAATGCAATTTCTACTTTTAGTTTGAGGAATCTCTACACTGATTTCTATAGTGGTCGTGCCAATTAGCATTTTCAGCAATAATGTAGAAAGCTTTCTTTTTTTCTTTCAGCCTCATCAGCATTTGCTATTATTTGATTTCTTGATGATGACAGTTCTTTCTAGGGTAAGATGAAAACTCAGGGTAGTTTTAATTTGCATTTCTCTCATGGCTCCCAGCATTGAGCATTTCTCTGTATGTTTATCAGCCATGTATAGTCTTGTTCTGTGACATATCTGCTCATTTCACTTAATTCAATTTTTTTTGTTTTTTGACACAGGGTCTTGCTTTGTAGTTCAGGCTGACCCTGAGCTCACTATGTAGCCCAGGAAAGCCTCAAACTCAGCAATCCTCCTGTCTCTGCCTCCTGAGTGCTGGGATTGCAGGCATGAACCACCATGTCCGGCACTGTGGTATGCAGTATTGATGGCTGGTGGGCATGAGTCATCAGGCCCAGCATTGTATGTGGTTACCCGGGATTGAACTCAGGACCTTGCACTTGCGAGGCAGGCGCCAGAACCACTGAGCTAAATCTCCAGCCCACTTAATTCAATTTTTGACTGGGTCTTTTATTTGGGGGGGATTATTTTTTTTTTGAGTTTTTAAAATATATTCCAGACATTATTCTGAGAAATCCATCCATTTTCTCTTTTGCTGTCCAGAAGCTTTTTAATTGATAGGATCCCATTTGGTATCACAGTACCATTGATTCTTGGTGCTATTTGCTGTGCAATGAGGTACTTTTAGGAAAGGCCTTGCTGATGCCTATGACTTCAAGAATTTTACCTATTTTATAGCAGCTTTAGTGTTTGTTTTTTTAGTTGTTTGATCCAGTTTGATTTTAATTTAGTGCATGGTGAAACATATGGGTCTAGACTCAAACCTGTGTGTCTCAATACCCAAATTTCTGAGCGCCATTTATAAAAGAGGCAGTCTTCCTTCCAGGGTATGTTTTTGGCCGTTTGTCAAAGATCGAATAGTGGTATGTGCCTGGGGCTATTTTTGCTTCTTTGATGTCCCATCGATAAACATGCTTGGTTCTGTGCCAGGACAAAACCGTTTTAATGCCAGTAGCTTTAAAGTATAACTACAAATCTAGAATCGTGATGCCACTCGCTTTGCTTTTGTTACCCAGGATTGCTTTTGCTATTCTGGGTCCCTTCTGGTTTCACATAAATTTTAGGATTGTGTTCTTGACATCTGGGAGGAATATCACTGATACTTTGATTGTGATTTATTAAATCTGTGTATCAATTCTGAATTTTGATTAAGTTGGTTCTGCCTCTTCGGAACAGCAGTTATCTTTCCATTTTTCTGGTGTCTTCCTTGAGCTCCTTGTTCAAAGTGATGTAATTTTCACTTCCTCGGTCAGGTTAATACCTAAACATTTAATTTCAAGTCATCTATATAAAGGATGATGTTATCTGCAAATAATGATATCGTAACTTTGTCCATTCTTGTACATATCCATTTTATTTTCTTCCACTGATTATCTCTGTTATTTTATTATAAAGGAGAGCTAACATCCCTGCCTTCTCTCATACCTTATTACTATTCCTTCCTCTCATTTATGCCAGAGAATAGCTATTAATCTTGTTGCTTCCAGTCCTAAATTCATATTTCATCTCTTCTTGGATGTTTTCTTCTACCTGCTCAATACAATCCCTGTACTCTGTCCTTTGAAGGCCCATTTCCTGGGAAAAGCCTTTTGCATCCAACCAGGAAATAATTTTTTCCTTCCTACCTTACCAAGCCTCTTTGTTCCCCAGGTGGAGAGAGTACATGTCACAGAGTGGCTTTTATTTTAAAAACAAAGTTATTTCTATCGATATATATTCTGTGACTGCCTGGCCTCCTAGAAGAAAAAGTCCCTTTTATTTTTCCTTCGCACCCATTCAGACTCAGCAGTGAAATCACACTCGCTGGGCCCTCGCCACATCTGCACCTCACAGTACGTGCTCCAGTCAGGTGTGCTTAGATTAATAAGCTTGTAGGGAGGACTGCAAACAAACGCATGGCAGTTTAAAGCTCGTTTCTCTCTTTTATCCGGGAAAGTAGATTTTAAACACAAGCTATTTTACACACACACACACACACACACACACACACACACACTAATTCCATTGCATCTAAAGATTAAGAAAACACTTATAACTGACTTTAGCCTGAGCACATTGTATAGTTACATTTTGAAAACCACAATCTACATCAATACAAAGCAAATGAGTATTAGAAGCTCAAATATTTGAAAAACTAAAAAATTGATGGACATAATTCTCTTTGCATCCATGGCAGGGGTACCCTTACACTGCTCTTTACTCTCTAGCCCAATATTTCTTATGACTCCATTGTGCTTCATACCAAGCTGAGTACCGGAAATACAATACAAAAAGCTCTGTTCTTCAGTGAGCTCTCATCAGCAATGGGCTACTGTAACACATTAGTTTACAGTGACCCCACAGCTACCAGTAGAAGACACTTGAGGTAAGGACTGGGAAAGAGAAATATTTAAGAACCCAAATTGCACAGATGACAACCTCTAATTATACCAGGAAAGAGAAAATGGATTTCCAGGTGGATGCTCTTTCAACAGCAATCGAAGTGAGGCTTCTCAAGAAAGGAAGAGAGGAACTGCATTCTCTAAGGAGGGAATGGCATAGAGCAATAAGGACAAGACAGATTCACCACAATACAGCTTCAGATCTCGTATGTCATGCATTTGAGGAGTGAAATAAAATATCTTTTGGAATCAACATAAGCAATAGATAATTATCTGATGGTAGTTTATTACACAAACTAAGGTATCTGTCTGTCTACAAGATGTTCTCCAGTGTAACAACACTGTTTCTCCTGGACCATAGAATCAAGAAACACTGGTTAGTTTCAGAAAAATCCAAAATTATTTGTGTTAACCAAGAAGCCAATTAACATTTATAGGAATGTGCAATAAAGTTTGGAAAGCATAATGAAGGTCTCTCATTTTTTAAAAAAATTTTTTACGACAGGGTCTTGGTTTGTAGTTCAGGCTGGCCCTGAGCTCACTATGTAGCCCAGGCAAACCTGGAACTCAGGAATCCTCCTGCCTCTCCCTCCCAAGTGCTTGGATTACAGGCATGAGCCAGCATGCCCAGCATTGTGGGGTGTGGTACTGATTGCTGGTGGGTGTGAGTCACCACACCAGTATTGTATGTGGTTTATCGGGGATCAAACTGGGGACTTGGTGCTTGCTAGGCAGGTGCTGAAACCACTGAGCTAAATCTCTGGCCAAGGTCTCTCATTCTTTTTTTTTTTTTTTTTGGGACAGGGTCTCGCTTTGTAGTTCAGGCTGCCCCTGAGCTCACTATGTAGCCCAGGCAAGCCTCAAACTCAGCAATCCTCCTGTCTCTGCCTCCTGAGTGCTGGGATGACAGGCATGAGCCACCACACCCAGCACTGTAGGTCTCTCATTCTTAACTGCCCTAAGGTAATGCAATTAATATGTGTTTATAGTAAGTTTGTTTCTAGCTTTAAAATTTTGTAATATTGCTGGGTGTGGTGGCTCACGCCTGTCATCCCAACACTCGGGAGGCAGAGACAGTAGGATTGCTGAGTTCCAAGCTTGCCTGGGCTACATAGTGAGCTCAGGGCCAGCCTGAACTGCAAAGTGGGACCCTGTCTCAAAAAAATTTTTTTGTAATATTACTTCACCCTATTTCCCATCCTTGAAAGAGATTTTCTTTGGGGAGTCAATCCATTCTAACTTTTTGTTTGTGCTTGTAGGTCAAGGCCAGATGCTAGCATAACGTGAACATAGAGGGGAAAAGAAGGGGGGTACAATGGAGATGAGGTTAGGAGAGAGAAGTAGACAGCTTCTGTTAGATTGTTCTCTTTTTCTAGTAAAAAGTAATCTTGGCCCTATATTAGCTACTCCTTAGGATAAAAGTCTACATCAATTATCAGCTACATTTATAAATCACGTATCTAGGTATTTCAGAGCCAGAAATTCATTGAGGAATTTTTGTTGAGACATATAAAGTAATGTCTGATAAGTAATTTCAAAAATGTAAAATAATATCAAAATTATTCCATAAACATGGAATCTTAGAATGAAATGTGCTGTGTGTGTATGTGTGTGCATGTGTGCGTGTGTGTGTGTTATTAGGAACCGAATGCAGAGCCTATGCATGAATGCTAGCCAATGCTACCACTGAACTACATCCCCCAAATTTAAAATTTTTCATTTTGAGAAAAGATCTTACTAAGTTGCCCAGGTTGGCCTCAAATTTGGAATTCTCCTACTTTGGCCTCTTTGTTTTTTTAAATTGAATTCTTTATTGGTACAATTTATATACATCTCACAATCACACATAACACTGGGCAATTTGTACCAATATATGACACAAGTTAATTCTCATTTTTACCCACATCCCTACCCAACCACACCTCCTTCAGCCTCTTGAGTAGAAGGGACTGCAGGCGTATACTACAGCATCCAGTTTAGATCTCACATAAAACACCAGAACAGAAGAGTCAGCCAGCATAACTGGGGTATTCAGTTGTCTGCTGAGGATATCCAGGGACATGAACCCCTCATCTCACTGCGGCAGCCACAATCGCAGGGGTTCTGAGCCTCCTGGGACTCACGTCCCTGAGGTAGTACCAAGAGCTTGTGATGTCAGATACGACAGCTCCACTAATGAAGCGCAGCGCAGTGCGGCAGTGGTGAGCGTCTGGCACAGCGGAGTCAGGATCTGGGAGTTACTAGGAGCAGTGGTGGCGGAGAAGAAATCAAGTGAGGCCTCGCAGATTGAATTTCAAGCGGTCAAGGAGAGGTCAAACAGAGAGGGAAGGCGTTCTGGACAGGCGTAGAAAATGGGAAAGGGCCATTGCTAAGGTTTTTCTTTGTTGTAAACTGTCTCCAAAGCACCCAGGAATCATTCTGCATACGACAAATATAATTTCGTGTTTATAAGAAGGGCCTCACACGTAGGTGAAGTCACTGTGTGTTTTCTCCTGACCTAAGCGTCAGTTTCCTCGCCATTGCCTCTTGGCCATCCCCTGCTCCACACCCTCCTGTTCATCAAGCCCTACTAGAAAGTATGTTCCAAGACTGTTGCCCTGCTGTTTGCCTGGACCAGGACAAAACCACTGGCATAACTGCTTGCTTTGACTTATTTCTATAAGTGAAGGAACCCAACAACACAGGATTCACAGACTGTCTCTCAAACTGCGCCTTGATCCGAGTTCAGGTTTGAGGCTGGCCTCAGCATTCACCCACAGTATGACCTCAGAACATTTATGTAATTTCCAGTATCAAATAAGGTTAATGACAAGCCAACTCAATGGGAGGAGCTCGAGGAGTAAAAGAATATTAAAAGTATTTAGTACAGTGTGGAGTATATAGGAAATGCTTAATGAATGTCTAGTATTATGAGTAATGCAGTCAATAACAATGATTTCTAAAAGTCCAGTTACATAGTCAGATTGTTGATTCACACCTACAGAATGTTTTCTAATTTCTCCATTTCTTTGTTTAAAATAAGCTTCATAAAAAGTTTACTATCATCATATTCCTTCTAAATTAAATTTGCTTAACGTCTGCTGATGATCTTTCAACTCTGACTCACTAAGGAATGACTTTAAATGTGAAAATTTGAAAATACTACGTTTGCCATTCTCTTGTGGCTAGGACATTTCATTCTTTGATTCGTTGATAGCTGTCAAGTTGTATTAACTGTATCAAAGGCTATATAAAGCAGGTCAATTTTCTATTGTTTCTGATACCCAGAGTTCTTTTCACTCCACTTCTAGTAACTAAACCCCAAAGTGCTTAGGAAGCACCTCTCTCAGCCTCACCTCCTATTCATCAGCTGGGAAATTCCTCCTAGCTCAAGGTTGCAGCATGTAACGGAGACTTTTGCCTCCCAGAGTTTCACATACCATGTGCTGGTCCTGGAACTGGAAACCCCAGGAGATTTCTGGCTCTACAAAGTAACTAGCTCAGAGTTCCAGAGAACCCAGTCAAAGTGTTTAAAGCATAATGGTGTAAGTGTGGACTCGTTACAGTCATCTTGAGTCACAATAGGAGACCCTGCCTGAGAATGGATACAATTCAAGAGGAAGAATAAGAAAAAGATGGACCCAAAGAAATATTTTCTACATGAACCCAGAAAGCTCCTGGGGTTTCCGGTTATAGGACCCAATACTTTTTTTTTATGCTTTATTGAACTTTCTGTCACCTATAGCTTGCAACAAGCCATTAATGACATTAATGAAATTATTAATTGCATGATATTAATGAAATTACCAGTCATATGAATTATGGATATAAGCCTAAAAAATGTTTCCTGGAATATTAGTGCCAAGTGTTGAAAACAGTCCTATTTGGGAGAAATAATTGCACATTTGACACTGTGATCAGGCCTGTCTGCCGAGGGACTTCAGATTTAACTCACCTTCACCTCTGGTAGCAATAAGGTCTCTGTGCTGTGATGCTTCAGGGCAGAACTACACCAGAATCTACATAACTTCTCCACTGCTGTGTCTGCCCTGCCCTGCGGGATTCTTCATGTAGTTTCTCTAGGACTACTGTAGGTGCCTGCCCTGCCCTCCCGGGTCCTTCAGGATGTATGGAATGAAAGATGTAGCCAGCTTGGATGGGGAGGGGGTAAAATGTGTGGCAGGCTGCTGTCTGGGGTCTTGGCTACTCAGAGTAGCACGGATCAGGCCCAAGCTAAGTTTCTTCTCTAATCCTCTTATCTGCCCGATTATTATTTTGCTATGTGTCGTTGATTCACAGGAGACTAGAACCTAATGCAAAGTTTACAGCTAGGTTCCCTTCCCCTGTTTTCCACACCACGTATTAGAAAGTCCACAGAAAAAAAAGGATTTCAAATATTGTGAAGGACAAGGGTCTAAAAGAATGACAAAGGTGTTTTGTTTGGGTGCGCCAAATTTAAAAGAGCACAGTGACCTTAGTATTATTTATATTTCTGTGTTATGTACATGTTTGTTTCACTGGATCATCAATCACATGTCTGTAGATTAGGACATGGCCAGGCCAGTTTATAATTTTTGACTCTAATGGATACGCAGTACCTTTGGGGCTATGCCTTGCTCATTTTCAACTTTCCAGTCCAGAATCAGACATAGGTACTCAATAAATGCTAGCATGAGACAATGACCGCAGAAATAGGAGAAAGTTCTGTGGTCATACTGTTGTGTTTTCTTTCTCTCTTTTCCCCCCAATAGAAATCCGTTGCTTCAGCCTGAACAGTCTGTACGGAGGGCAGGAGGGACCAAACAGACTGTCAGGGCTGGGAAACAGGAACTCGCCAGATCTGCCCTTCACTCACTAGCTTCACTGCAACCAGTGATGGCTTCCAGAGTTGTGCAGTGAGCAACCTGAATGTTTTTAAGCTATAAAAGAAGAAGAAAGCAACACTGACTATCTATTTTTATGATATGCATGAAGGAATGTAGATTTGCTAGAATTCAAATGTGACTTCTTAAAAATTTCTTTTCCTAATAGCAGCAAGACTAACTTGTTCAACTTACCAAATATAGATTTTTCTCCTTTTTCTTAATGTACCAGAAATTATAAAATATGCTCAATTTGAAAGTTCAGGGCCTTCTTAGAACTATACTTACAAATGATTTTAAGTATATTCCTCAGGATTATAATGTTGAAGAAAAATAAAGACAAATCAAATATTCATTATTTTTCTAGTATGACTCTAAATTTCTGAATTTTTATGTCCAATATAGAATTCATTTAGTTGAGAAAATTAATGTCCTCTATTCTCTGGTTTTTATCATCATGTAGCTCCTATATTAAATTTTGTGGTAAATTTATGGATGGTAAAATACAGATATTCTTTTCCTTAAAAAGTTTGGTAATCTCTTTTTATTTACTATGTTAGGTGCTTGAGATGCGGTAATGAACAGAACAGGCAAGACTCCCTGTGGAAGTTATTTCTGACAGACATGTTGGACTGGAAAATTGAATCCTCTTGTCCTGCGTGGCCTTGCGCTTTAGCTTGACTGCTTCACTTCCATTTCCATTTCCTGTGTCATTTCCATTTCCACGTGCTCGGCTCGGCTTCAGCAAATCCCCATCATTCCACGCAAGACAGAAGAGCTTAGCCAGAAGAGAGTGGCAAGCAGTCAGGTAGGGGAGAGGAGTGCAGATCAGGGTCCAACTTCTCTCTCCAACTCACTACTGGTGTAACATGTAACTCTGAGCTTAGTTTACCTACAGATAGAAAGGGCAATCATGCCACAGGAATGAAGGAAGCATTGAATGCTTTCAACGAATAAAAGCTTTGAAGGACAGTTCCTGAATCACTGACTGCCTTGTGCTGCATTAGACACATTTATAAGGTATCCACTAAAACCCGAATTTTTCATCTTGTTTAATCACTTACATCCTTACGGAAAAGTCCATCCTCATAATAAACTACGGACACTAATGTCAGTATCATAGCATTGGTCTCATGGTTTCATAGCAGGACAAGACAGCTCAAAGTTCTCTGGTTTGGGAAGATCCGAGTCCTGCATTCAAAACAACTGATTTGTATTCTGCAGAAACCATATCATCCTCACAGATGACTATGTTCAAAATGGACTATAACCCAAACCCTAGAGACTGTCTAAGCTTTTATCTAAAGTAGGGCTTAAAGGACATGTAACTAGTTCCCTTCCTATTTCCTGGGCTTCTGAGTTTCTGATTGTATCCAGCCATTAAACTTTATGTGAACAAAAACTTCTCTCATTTACATGTACACAAGATTTGATTATTAAATGAATCTGAAATACAACTCACTGACTCTACAGTTACATGGAAGGGGTAAAAATAATCTCCAAATTCCCTTTTGTTTTCTGAAAGAACATGGCACTAGGAGGTAATGTGTTGCCCAAAGGGACATACCGTTAGTTAGACTCTTATTTCTCATGAGCTTTTACCCACAAACTTAAACAGGGAAAAAGGTAATAATCTCTTCCAATCCAGGAGAATTTAACAATTTCCCATTTCAGTGTATTTTCTTTTGATAACTATGCCACTCACACAGACATGGAGTGGATACTTGAGATTTTTATCAAAATAACTTCCCATGAAATTATAATTTTCCCCTTTCATACTAGATAATTAATTGTTGAAACTTAAATGGTTTGGTGGCTTTCTTTTCTGAAGAGAATCACAGTTTTACCTAGTTACCATTAAAAACAAAAGTATTTATTCACTCTGAGTAACTTTCCAGGATTAGCTTTCTTCCTTGTAGGGGGACCAAACTGCAAACTGAGCGAAGCTAATGTTTCAAAAATAAGTTACTTTGTTTTCATCTGAAGATAAAGTAGGGATCAGGAAAAATTTTAAGTTCAGCAGAATGTTACAAACGGTAGGCTTCTATCCAGAATCAAACAGACACATGGTGTGGCCCGTTTCTAGTTCAGTCAATACTTGAGTTAACTGCCTTTCTCTTTAACTATGAAAAATGGCTAGAACTACTTTGGTAGCACTGAAGGAAGAAGGTAATTATCCACGTTCAAGTCTTTTAATCGAAAGCCACTAGAATAATGTGACATGATTCTAGAACCCTGAGAGAAGGCAAAGACCCACGCTACATGACCTCTGGTGCCATGTAGCTCTTGCAGAAGGAAAACAAGGCCAGACACAATACGTGAGAAGCTTTTATGACCTCTGTGTACTTCTGGAACCACATATTCAGCACCTGCACACCGTACCCACACATATCACACAAATCCACTAATTCAAGGAAGTAAAATAGTGAAGAAAACACTACAAAATTTTGCATGACACAGACACATTTTATTTACTCAAGGTGCTACAGTGCTTTATCTCTAAACGGTTTTTCCTTTTTAAAGATTAAAGTCCAGATCAGCTAATGATCAGCTGAAAGTTTTGATAGGTTCTATAAGTGAGTGGGAAAAACTATTTGGCACTATTTGAGAAAAAGCAAAGAAGTTTTAACTTAAGCACTGTGTAAACAGACGTTGGCTCTAGAACAGATGCTGGTGCTTTTCATTTTGTGCCATAAGCAGTCATTACATTGGTCACGTACACCATTTTGGCTCAAGGTAGCTGGCGTTTCAGAGAAGCAGGCAGAGGAGGAAGCAGTCCCTGGGCTCCGTGTGGCCAGAGCCCAAGCAACGCCAGCAATGTTCTGTGTCCTTCCTGACTTCGGCAGCTTTCATGGTTTATCATCAGAAAGACTCAAGGATGGCCTTCCTTTATAATGATCCTTTTAATGAAAACATACCAGACTCCTTAAAAAAACAGAAAAACTTAGAAAATCTAGTCTGTAATTTTGTCATGTAATGAAATTAACACTTTGAAATATAGATTTATATTTTATCTCTATCTCCAGCCAATATTTGATGTAAGTACACACAAAAATGTATATGTGGTATAAATAGTAAGTTCCCAAGTTACAAACACTCAAGTTGCAAATATTCACAGGAATACCATATAATACAAGACTCAGTGCATTGATTTACAAATGAATAATCTCTCAAACAACACTATCAGAACAAAACTAGTTCATAAACTGGGGACTTACTATACATGTCTGTGTAATATTTATTTACACACAATATTCTACTACTTCAAATGCATGTGCATTTTTTTAGTTCCTGGTGTCTTCCATACTTCTCCAAGTTTAAAATTTACCACTAAGAATTTCCTGACACCTCCAACTGTGTTTCCCCCTGTTTTGCACCGGCACCACTGAATTTCTCCTAAAACAAAATGTATTCCCTGAGGCCTCCGGCATAAATCCCAGTATTCAAGCTTCTGTGTCTCTGTAGCATAACACCTAAAAATAGTTGAAATACAAGTTCATGTCCCAGTAGTATAATACAGAAGGCACTGATTATCTCAACATTTTAGGTGACAAAATAACCCACGAATTGTTTTGAAAGCCATTGCTACCAGATGAAAAATTTCCAGCTTCAGACAAACCAGCAGATAGATGTTGGGGCCATGGGAGGACTGTGGATGTAGCTAGCAGCAAAATATCATGGATGGCCCAAAGCCGGGGCTGTGAGGAAAGGTCCAGACCCATGATAAAATGAGTCTAGTAAGGACCCATGTAGACAGGAAAACCCCTACACCTGCCTAGGATTCCCAAGGGCACCCTACTACATGGGGGAGAGAAGATGAAAAGTCTCACCAGAAACCAGGAAGGCTTTTTTGATACGACTTCATGTCACATTAATGTCAGTGCGCAATGATGGCCATACTCAACACAGAGCGGGGGTGCCTCCGCCGTGTTTACTTATTTCGTATTAGCTCCCCTTTTAGGGTCACACATTATACCTGACATTTTCACTCTATTGACACAACCCCGAACCAAAACATACAACGGAAATGACAACTAAAACTAGGGAGCAGAAATAAGCCACTCTTAGGGTGCACCTAGCAGCACCTCAGAATCAATTGGTTCAGGGTTTAGCAACCGAAGGGTTCTGTTTTATAGTACCAGGCAGCTGGAGATCTTTATAGAGAGGTAAAAGGGCAGGTCTATGGGGAAAAGCAAAGCATGGCAGGCAGCACGGCAGTTAGTTCCACACACCGATCGGGGCACGCAGTACAAGTCAGCACCAACGCGCGCTTTGTAAACACATTCTCGTCACTGGTGGCCTTGCGAAATCATTACCCCTGTCTCTGCTTTGAGTTAAGGGATGATGTTGGGCCAGATGACCAGTGGCCACACTGGCCTGGAAACGGTCAATGTCTGGGCATTTACGGCATGATTCTCTGACTGCGTGGTGCGTGAGATTCCCAGTCCACCTCGCGCGTGCTCCACAGACGTGCGGGAGAGCCCTGAGGACTTCAGTGGCCGGTGAGCCCACGACAGCACTTCTCAAGTGTCACCACCTCCAGGGCTGCCGCTGATACTAGCACCTCCCTAGACCGCTCCACTATCTTCTCCCTCTGAGTTCTCCGCACACTGCTGGTAGCAGTGCCAGCCTGTTCTGCTCAGGTGACAGGACTGTTCTTTGCTCCCCTCCCTTAGCCCTCACACTATAACACTGAAGCTAAAACCTTATCTGCTGGTACATCAACCCATTCGGTCTGCTATGACAAAATGCTCTAGACTTGGTGGCTTTCATTTATTTCCCGCAGTTCTAAATGCTGGGAAGTTCAAGGTCAAGGAAGTAGCAGACCGGGTGTCTGGAGAGGGCTGCTGTCTCACTATGTCACAGTGCCCTCTCACTATGTCTTTCCTTTGTACGAAGAGGAGGTCAGCTTCCAGGGACCTGTATCACAAGAACACCAAATTACTTTCCCAAAGGTCCTACTTCCTAATATACTACCTTGTGGGCTAGGAATTCGACACATGGACACGAGGGACCAACCATTCAGACCACAGTGGCTGGCAATTCCAATATTTCAGGCACCTTGTCAACAAAAGGCTCCCCTACATCTTCCCAATCGATTTAACTCATAACCTCAGTGTCCTTATGGGACACAACGTAGGTAGGGTGCTACAGGTAACATCTCCCCCTCAGGCTGCTCTGTGTGGGCCTCCACCTGGTCCAGTGGCCGATACATGATTTGACCTTTAGATGAGTTAGGTTTTCCTAGGAAGTCTGGATGGAACCTATTGTGCCAGCCATGTACCTACCAGGAGAAAGGATCTCCACCTGGGATCCAAATTACATGTGCCGTACATGTCTATGTTTCCTTTCACACACTCACAGTTCCGCTTTTTTAACATGTTACTTTATTAGGTCTTAACGCCAATCCTAGAAGGGAGGCATCATTATTATTCCCGTTAAAGATGAGAAAACTGAGACTTAGAGATTAATTTATCCTCAGTTAATGATGATAAATGAGATTAGAACATATGCAGCTGACTTAATGTCTATGAGATCCTGCCTGCCCACTGATGCATCCTGTTATACACTAACTGTCTTATTGTGCAACAGTGTGTTCTGGACTCTTCCATCACTGTACAATGGAAGAAGCTGACTATGCCTTCATTGACGATATTTCATCTGACACAGTTGGGGCTTTAAGACTAAACTGGCCACATTTTGAGGAAAAGGATACATTTCTTTTTCTATTGTGCTTTGCAGAAATTAATTTGTCTTTTGAGTCCTAATTTTCACATCCCAAATTATAGCTTCTTTGATTATCAAATCATTTAGTAAACAAATATTCAATTGCATATGAGTCAAGACAATTTTTTTAGTCACTGTTCGAGTCAAAAATAATAAAATCAATGTCATCACTCACATGAAGCCATGCAGTGATAGATGCATATTCATGAGCTAAGAAACCATCAGACAACCAGAAAGAAAGGATGCTTACACCTCCACTCTCTTGGCTTCACAGTGCCAGCCCCTGGAGGTACAGTCTAAGTCCCAGCTCTGCTGTAATAGTTCACTGAGACTAATTAAGTATAAGTTTCATTCTCTTATCTATAATTATCACTCTATAATCACATTGTAGATACATGTGAGGACTAAATTAAATGATGTAAGGAGACAACATATTACCTGACTTACAGCAATCATTTCCTAAATCTGAACTAAATCCGTCATGGATGATGAAAGCATGAGACTCTCCAACTTCCCTTTCTGCCCCCTCGGTCGTGACCTTCTTCCTCTCCTTCCTGTTCACCCCTTTATTCATCCAATTAAGGAAAACTGGGCACATCTGTGAGGTTAGTGTAAGTGATAAGGGCTGAGCTGTGGCTAAGACCTCACCTATGCTCTGCAATCCCTGTGGGTGCTTTTTTGTTTCTTTGCCCCTGTCAGCTCCCACTTCCTTAGTCAGTTACCTCTGTCCTTCTCCAATCAAGACCTCTCTTACTTATTCCTAACTTCCTCCCTCCACAGGAACTGATGTATGTAAGAAAATCTGCCGAACAGTCTCACATTATCATTAAGACTGCTCCCAATGGTTGGATTTTATGCATATGCGTCACTGAAGAAGACACAGAACAGGAAAGGAGGCAATACACGCAGGGCAGAATGAGTAAATCCCAAGGAATCACACTCCAGTTCAGACAGAAGAACTCTAAAGACTGACACATAACTAAATTGTCAAAGCTAAGTATCACGGAGAGTTCTTTTGTTAGAAGCACTGTGCACAGGACACAGTCTGCACAATTAATTTCTTCAAGGTGATGAACACACAAGTCATCACTTTCTGCGAGGAAGAGAATTCCATCAAAGCACGCTTTGTCGGGTTTTGACCCAGTTTAGTTACCAGTTTAATATTCAAAGGGCAGATGTGTCCTCTTCACTTTGGAAAAGTTTGATGTTGAAAGACAATTTAGGTCATTGGTTCCTGTGACAGCATTTCCCCTGTGAGAAAAACTACATTTAAATATCCATCTCTTGTATTATTGATAACAAAACTGGTAAAGGCCTGCAAAATCCAACAGCTTTTTCTCTGGGCTGCTCAGAAAAAGCAATTAAATAAAACCTCATTCTACTTTCTCTTGTTGGGGAACACGTGTATGCTTTGAAAGCCAAATCTGTGAAAGTGGAGTGCCAGCACGAATTTTTCTTTTCAAATGTATTTCAAACATTCTCTTCATTGCAAGGAAAATGTCAGAAATGACATTATAGATACATTAATTTGGGGTTAGCAACATAATCATTTTTTGCATGCGGAGTAAATGGAATGTGCTCTTTCACAAAGCAAACAAAGCCTTCTTTATGTGTCTAAGTTCTATGCATTAAGTAAAGGGAAACTCCTGCCCTTGAACTGCTATTGTATCTATGTTGGTCTAACTCTTGGGATTTCTGAAAGATGGGGATGAATTTTTATTTATCTTCATATTCCTAGGGGATAGTCCAGATTCTGCCACATGGCTGATATCCATAAATATTTGTCCAACACATTTTCCTCTAAGAACACTTCAGAATGTACATAAAATGCAAGATCTACACTACTCAGCACTACGTATGAGCCCATCTTACTTCCTGTCCTGGCTCCTGTCATACTTCCTACTTTCTCTCAAGCATATTTTACTCAGTTCCCCTGGTCGGCTGGAAGTCACTGAGCAGTCAGGCCCGCTCACACCACAGTGTTTTTACATGTCTCTCTTTCCTCCACCAAGAATGACTCCCCTCCTCTTTCTGTTGACATCTTCATCATTTAAGATCAGTCCAATTCAAATATAATCTCTTTAACAGTAACTGTTTCTTCAATTAAAATTAGTTGTTCAGCCGGGCGTGGTGGCTCACGCCTATAATCCCAGCACTCGGGAGGCAGATGCAGGAGGATTGCTGAGTTCAAGGCTTGCCTGGGCTACCTAGTGAGCTCAGGGCCAGCCTGAGCTACAAAGTGAGACTCTGTCTTAAAAAAAAAAATTAGTTGTTCAAACACTGCTCTCACAATATCTGGTATATTCTACTGCCTCTTATTGAAGAAGCATTACAACTTTGTAACTCTTACACCTAAAGATGATGCAACTTTCATTGCTGTATCACTAACAGTGTGACAATGAAACAAAGGAGATGCTCAGAAATATTTATTGAATTAAATTGATTTCTAGTTCTGAGACAGGTCCATCTGCATTGTCCGATTTAGACAGATCAGTGAAACTGTCTACATTATCCCTGGGCTCAACAATTCACAGAGTAAACATATTGAGGAAAAGAATTTGTATCTGTACTGGACATACACTGACATTCTCCCATCTTCCTTACCTAAGTGATCCAGTAAAACAACTATTTATACAGCATTTGCACTGCACTTGCTGTTGTAATCTAGAGTACAATGGAAGATGTCAACAGGCCACATGCAAATATTGTGCCATTTTCTCTAAGGAGCTTCAGCATTCACACACTTGGATATCTGAAAGGTCCTGACACCAACCCTCCATAGATAAGGAGACATGAGTGAGCAAATTTATGCCTTCCGAGTATTTGAGTTTTGAAGAATTTTGAGGTACAGTTAAAAGTTAGATTAGTCAAAGAAGTTGCTTTTTAGGTTTAAGTAAATTATTATGTCAAATCTTCTTTGGTATAAGATAAATGTCAATAAAGAGAGAGATGGCTGCCCACTCCTATTAGCTTACATACTAAATTCATAATTTTCTCAAACACATGTATTATTTTTCGCCATGTTCCCCTCAATATGGTCAGAGCAAAAATGGCACTATTGAATTTTCTCTAACAAAAAGCAGCAGTTATTAAAAGTGAAATAGGAACCTTAGAACAAAGTGAGATGTGTCTCAGTATCCTGTGAAAAGTCGTATTTCATCCTATGGAGGTAAAACTATGATTGTGTACTTGAGAAGCCGGCCTAATAAGGTCTGAGACTTCAGAAACTAGGGTCTAGCCAATAATTATCAAGTATAGGAGCAGCAATGTGCAATGTTTGAAAATTATTTATGGAAGTCTTAAATTCAAAAACCTGTCCCAGTCATCAAGATCTTCCTAACTCCAGAAACTTTGAAGACAGAAGGAAAAGAACCCAATGAGTCCTCGGCTGCTCGCTAAGTGGCTCACGCGTCACTGACTAGGGAAGGGAGTGGAGGAGATGGGTAACTAGTGTGCACTTCTCCAGAGGGTCTCCCCGTCCCTTTGCCTCCAGGAAGGCTACGCAACACTGCTCTGTAAGTATGTATTTCCAGCATACAGTATGACACCCAGGTGTAGAATACACTCAACAACTTCGGTGGCAAATGTAAATCCATCAATCAACTTAATGACCGAATGTTCCCTCTTCCAGAACCTGGGTACTTCCCACCAAAACGAGGCTCAAGTACATAACTTCAGCCGGGAACAACTTGGCACCTATCTTCGTGGGGGGAACCACTGTCTTGATCCTAAGATGGATATATCCGTTAGCAGTATGGATAATATTTTGGAAAATTTCTTGAAGTTAACTTCAGAAGAATAAACCCACGCCCAACTACCTCTTGTTTTTCCCTAAAAGCCACAAGCCAACCTACATTTATCATGTGTGGCATCATTTTCAACAGCAGAAACATACCAAATGCTCTCCTGTCCCAGCCAATTATTCTCAGAACTGCAGGTATTAACTCACTTCTTTCCAACCACAATACAAAGCAATGATGTCTATTGGTAACTCTAGTTCATTTAAACTTGCTCAGTCTTGTATTTCTCATCTGAAAACGGCAGTTTATAGGACCATTACTGAAGTGTTCATGACATAAATATGTATTTTATTATAGCCACAGTAACTCAACAAATGTTCACTTTCCTCTTTTCTTTCAACTCTCTCCATAATCTTTTACCATTTTTATTATTTAAAAAAATTTTTGTACCTGAAATTTAACATCATCTTTCTCATTAGGGCAATGGAAATATAGTCATAAGAAATACAGGGAAAAAGAATGGTGAAATGAAAAATGTAAAACAAAGGATAGTAACAATATTTTAAAAACTGTCCTGCAACTCAGTCTCTTGCAGGCTGTGCCAAAGGGAGCACAAGGTGCCATCACACGTGCATCTATTGAGGTCAAATGTGCCCATGTTATGAGCCCAGTTCCATTCCTAGGTATGTGCCAAGAGGAATGAAGGCCCGCCCTATGTCCCCACAAATGTCCTCACCAGCTACATTTATTGGAGCCAGAATGGAAAACCAAGTACACACCCACTGACAGGAATTAATATGTCAGATTTGACATATTTATACAACACATATACAGAATGATAGTCTATATAAAACGCATGACCCCCAGAAACGTTATGTTGAGAGGACAAAGACATATAGAAGAATATATACTCTGTGGTTCAACCGGTACAGAACCTAGATCAGGCAGAAGGGATACACAGTGCACTCTGTATAATACTTTTATGTGATGAACAGTGAGTTGTGTCCAACAAAGCAACACAGGAGAGGCTCAGAAACAGAAAGCTTATTACATTTCCGGGCCTCCAAGACACCAGACACACGCCATCGTGACACTAGCCCATTTAGGAGGCTGGAGACAGGAGGCAGGGACAGTTTAAATAAAGGGGCCTTTTTTTTTTTTTAACAGAAGGCATAGCAGGGCCTGGTAAAGAGTGTAGCTTTGGCTAGCTTGGGTAATACCAACCTATCAAGTACAGAACTTTCTAAAATGATGTAAATAAATATGTCTTGAGCAGGTGGTAGTCCGATGGGTGGTTACATCTCTAAAAACATGTTATAGTTAAAAATTCATGAGCTTTATCTCATGTAAATTATGCCTTAGCTAAAGAAAGTTTTCTGGATGGGTTGGCCCCATACATGTGAGAGGAGATTTTACAGGACGGAGGGGAAAGTCCATCCTGGAGAGTTAAGTGTGAGGTCAGGAAGCAGCTGTTTGTCCGCTGGAGACTCGTGTAAATACACACCTACTCCTCTCCAGTGAGTTACCGGCACCCAGTGAGCAAGCTCACTATTGCTTTTTCCCCGCATTTTATGGCTGTCTGGACACGGTGAGCACCTCTTCACCACAAGCGATCATCACTCCGGACAAAGAGTTTCAACGTTCGAAACAGAATCGACTGCTCTGCCGTGAAGAAGCAGTTGGCAAAGTCGTTCGGCTGTGGAAAATGAGTTTGCCAGGGGCACGAGGAAAACAGAAAAGAAAGACGAGTGCAGAACCCCTCCCACAGTGTCACCCTCTTCATAGGGCACCCCGCCGCCCGCAGCTCCCGCACTTAATGACTGCTGAGTCTGGGTTTCGCCCCTGCGCAGGCGCAGCCGGGGGCAGAGGCGCTGCCTGCGGAGCTGTGAGGCGGGGGGTGAGGAGGCGGGGGTCGCGGTGCAGCTTGAGCAGCCCGAGCGGGGCGGCCTGGCCAGCGAGTGGGGCCGCTCGGCAGGGCGCACAGGCCCGCAGCCCTGCAGAAAGAGCCCGGCTGCTCCGCGCCACGACACCCCCACAGGCGGGGCTCCCGGGCCGCGCTCCCCAGGCTGGCTCCCCGCCCGGCGCACCCCGTGTCGGGCGGATAACCCAGGACTTTCTTTCTCCCCACGCTCTCAACGGATCTACTGGGGTCCACAGGTCAGGAGTTAACTTTCTAAGGAAATCCCGCCAGCTCATCTGGCTGTACTGCTGCTTCGCATCGGGGGTCCCCGACGGTATCAAGCCATGTTGCTACATTGCTGTTCAAAGTTTCTTTGTCTTTCTCCCGAATTCTATTATTAGCTCTTTTTGAACAAGGACTTGACTTTTAATCTTTAAATTTCTTTTCTGGGCCGTTTCTTCTCTTTTTTTTTTTTTTGAGACAGGGTCTCGCTTTGTAGTTCAGGCTGGCCCTGAGCTCAGGCAAGCCTCGAATTCAGCAATCCTCCTGCCTCTGCCTCCGGAGTGCTGAGATGACAGGCGTGAGCCACCATGCCCGGCACTGTGGTATGTGGTACTGATTGCCGGTGGGTGTGAGTCACCACGCCCAGCATTGTTGTATGTGGTAACTGGGGATTGAACTAGGAACCTTGTGCTTGCAAGGCAGGCGCTGGAACCACTGAGCTAAATCTCCGGTCCACCTTTAAATTTCTTATACGTAGTTCATGACACACAGCAAGAGATAATTGTAGAAGTGGGAGAAGAATAAATGAATGAGAGAAAAGTTATAGCTGTACTCTTCAGTCTCAATGTGTGAGTTGCTATGTGTGTAAGAACACAAGCAATACTCATTTTCACTGCATAAAGGGGAGAGAAGGGGGTAAAATGTAGTGAGATATGTTACATACATGTAGCAATTCCCCATGAGCAATGTAATCATTATGGACCGTAAACATGAACTAATAAAAACGAGAAATGAGGAAACCAAATCCTCCAAAAGACAGGTGATACCGTGGTTCTTACCAAAATCAAATGACCGCAGATGCCATTTGAGAAAATGCTTTCCAATTTAATCACTAATGTATTATACAGAAAACTGTAATAAATTTGTCTTTCATAAAACATGTTTATGTGGACTTCTGCCCTTCAAAAGAACACCAGGACAAACAGGAATACTCTGATTAGAATGCCAGTGATCTCTTTTATACGGAAGGCCTTCAAGCATGATTAACTGGAAGTGTCATAAAACTCTTAGTCATATTCATTTTACTATCACATTATTTTTACACTTGATCTTAGCCAAAAGGCCGAGAAGCGATCTATCACATTATTTTTAAACAATGTTCTGTCTTACTTTCCTTTTCAGAGATAAGAATTTGGAATGGTGGAATTTCTGCCAACCAGAGAGCAGACCTAAAGGTCCCATAGCAGCGGCACTGGAGGGGCACTGGTGAGCCCGCCATGCCATCTTAGCAAGGGTGGG
>PVIC010016890.1:0-23219 GCA_004025085.1 Thryonomys swinderianus
AAAAAAAAAAAAAAAAAAAAAAGAGTCGGCAGTCAAAGGTAGGTGCAACTGTGTCTGACAACGCAAACGGAGATGGTCCCACCAGCAAAGGGAGTTCTAGTGACCCTGGTGATAGCCCAGTGACCTTTGGGGTCTTGAGGACCACAGTAGTAGTCAGTGCCAAGCAGACACTGCCACACCATTTCAAACAGGAAAATGAGGATTAGGTGGGTGTCTGGTTTTGCCCAAATCACCCAGGATGGGGTGGGGCTGAGGTCTTAGCCAAGATCTGGGTGACTCCACAGGAAACCACCCACCACCTCTTCCCCACGCACCATCTGAATATACCTTCCGTTCTCCAAGAAGAAGCTGGGGAGGTGGGGAGTGCCTGTCATCAGTTTAAAAAATGAGACAAGGAGAGGGAAGCCATTGTGTTTTAATCTCCAAATAAGTATGGCACTGCCAAAAGGAATAACCCTGATCTCATCTACACTGGTAAAAATGTTTTCCTCCTAAAGCATTTGTTTCAGAAATAAGCCTTTAATTTGAACACTTTAGGAGCCAAAATTTCTGTCTGTTGAAAATATTTATCTCCATTGTTTGGCAAGAATCAATTTGTTAGGGCACCAGCCACTCTGGCAAAGCTTCCCTTCCACTTCGCTGGGAAAATGCTGGCGCAAAGCTACCCTGCAGCTTACTAGCTTTCTTTCTTTTCTCTCTTTCTGGGATACCCCGGCAACAAACATCTGCCAGCTCAGACCCGGGCTGTGAATCAAAACAAACCTCCTGGTCAGTGTGTACACTAGGACAGAGATGCTCCTTAGGAATATGTAACGGGGTTTCGTAGACTACTGGCTGCTGATGGTTTTCAGAATTAGAACAGATTGTACTTCATTATTTTGCAAGTGGTAGGAAACAGTAATCCAGCATTTTTTCACATTGCCACGTGTTGTAGGGAGCTATGTCCATCCTGCCCAGGGCATTAGTAAAGTATATGAAGCAGCCAGGGCACCTCAGGCTCAAGCAGCCCAGGCTCTGTTCTGGACTAGGCTCCTCCTCACTACGCAAATTTGGGCAGGTCACCAGAATCCCCAAGCTTCAGTTTTTCTGTCCACAAACACACCCACTACCTTATCTCCATGGTCACTGGAAAACAAAAAGAAACTCTTAGCAGTTAGAAAAATTGCATACCATTAATGCTTATCTTTGTGGACTAGGTACCATCTACCTTATACACTTGCCTTCCCATACTGCAGGGGTGTGGGGTGCTTAAGAAACAGATCATGAAAGTTAAAAGCAATCACAGTTTGAGGTGAAGTGCTAATAACTTCATTTTGAAACTGTCAGGTTGTTTTTTTTTTTTAAATCACAGCTGTGGCTTGCACCAGAACTCTACCTGTAGCTGTGCTCCCTTCTCACATTTTAATTAGCAAATAAAAACTCCAAAAAGCTCTCAAAGTGATTTTGCCTAGAATTTATAAGTAAAAGTTAAGAGATGCCAAGTACCTCGTGGGGAAAACCAAACTATTAACAGACATCTATCAATGCAGAGCAAATTAAGCAGGAGAGCCTATGCCCAGCCAAGAAATACTGCACCTCAACCAGCTTTGATTTTATTTTTTGCAGTTAGTTTTTGAGATTTTTCTGGGCTGCGTTTGGTGAGTGAGGTTTACAATATCCTGCCGTTGGTTGGATGCTGCTGCCAGCCAGTCAGCCAGCCAGCGCCACAGAATGGTACTTGTACAATAGAGGACTGAGTATCTCCAGTGATTACTGTGCTCTTGCTTACACTACCTCTGCTAGCTGCTACCAGGAAGCCTGGGTGCTGGGCACCAACAGGTCATGCTATATGAGGGGTCCCCGTAGCAGAGATGAGGTCTTTAAGGGACCACTTAACTTCTCAGAGTATCACTGTCCCTGTTCTGGACTCAGGGCAAATGCCACTCCAAGAGCTGCCCTGGAGGTGTTGCCACCCATTTCCCCACTCTGGATCCCAGAACTGTAACTCCCTCCCTTCCAGGGGCTTTTCAGTTCAGGCTTCACAGAGCTAGCTAACAAGCCATTGCTAACTGTCTATAAATTGTGCTGAAGGATCAGGGCAAAACAATTACCAAACACAACTACAACAAGCCACACCGCCACACAATGGAGCTTTGATATGACACCAGCCAGTGGAGTGCCCGGCCTTCAACCTGGAGGTCTCTTTCAGGCCCTCTGGGGAATAGCTTCTTGAGGCAGAAAGATAGACCAACTAGAAAGCACTCCCAATCTCTCTATGACTACTCCAAAACCAAGTTTTCATCACCTGCTTTCTTCTAATTCTAGATATCAGTTCTTAATTACAGACATCAAGGAGATTTTTTTCCAGCAAACTCAACAGGGTGACATTGCTCGTTTTGGGCCAGGAATAAAAACACTGCTCTGTGCCCTTCATGTTACTGTGTGTCTTAGGACTTCTTCAGGAGCAGATGGAGCAGAGGATCCCCATATGGTTCGTGGGGGCAAAAGTAGTGTGTTCTAGAGAAGGACCCCCACCACCCTGTCCCGTCTCTACCTTTGCAGGAATATACAGAGCTTGAACAAGAGGATGGTGTCCTGTGGCACTGAGCCCAGCAGCCTCACCACAGTCTCCAGCTGCGATGTCTGAGCCACAGTCTACGGAGGGACAGTGCCTGCCAAGCCCATGAGCACTGTGTTCTACAAGACAATGCCAACGGAAGAGAAGTATGCCATGAGCCCAAAATGATGATCAAAAGTCAATCTTAAAAAACAATTATGTTTAGTGTGCTATACTTGCTAATTCTGGAATATACACCAATGCATTTACTGTATCTAGATTTTAGCAAAAATTAAAACAATGATTTCCTAGTTTCTAGTATGCTCTGTTCCTGAGTGGTTTGATTAACAGGTCTCTGGGTTTCCAGACATCTGCACCAAGATGAAGGAAATGCATGCAACAGGCAAGAGAAAAGGCTCAGTCTGTGCAAGGAACACCTGACCTGGGAAGGTCTGATCAGTCTGACTGCAAAGACTCACACACAAAAAATGTGGCCTGGTTTCAAGAGGCAGCTGGATGGAGTTTACAAAGGCACCTCGATGTGAAAAGAAGTTCCATAGAGCCAGAACATCAGCCCTGAGGAACAGGTCTCCAATCCAAATGCACCATGAAACTGCCACACCCATACCCACATACTGTCCACTGACCAACTGCTCCTGAGCTAACGACTCCTTGTGGGGGACAGAGGAATGGGGCATAAAAGTTTGTGCGCACAAACTAGTACTGGTCAAGATTTCACCTGGAGGACGGAGGGAACATTCCAGGAGACACAGAATGGGTAGAAATTATAAAAATCACTGTAGAGCCAGTTTATTAATTCATCCTTTCCATCTCTTGTGGTTTTACTCACCATGACAATCCCTCAAGAAACTACTGCACCCACTCTTCAAGGGCTCTGGAGCCACACAGTGAGATCAAGAGGTGGGATCGCAGGCACTGGAAATGTCTCCTTCCATTGGACCTCCCTGAAATGCAGTGAGCCCAGGCAGATGGGTGACCGCAGGCTGCAGCAGCATGAGATGGCAAAGACTGGATGGAAGGCTGTGATTCTAAGGTTTGGGCCGTGTCTTCCCTGTGCAGTCTGTCTTCAGTTCCCCAGGGCTCTCCCTCTGTGCTCATCCTTCATGTCCACTGATGGAGTGGCTGCCATCTGCTTTTAACAAGGTATGCCCCTTACTCATTATCTCAGGCCAGTCACTAAGCAGCGCGGCAGGTGGACCCGGGAAGATAGGCGGGGTGCCTTGCCGCAGCCCTCGCATGTGGACCTGACCCTGCCAGCAGCTGTGGCATACACTTTGATTATCACTGCCATGCTTTGGAAAGACCACACTGGCAGAGGTAGGAAGAATGGGTTAGAGGGAAGAGGCAGCATGCAGGCCACTGCGGCTCCACAGGGCAGGACAGGGGACAAGGTCATGAAGGGCACAGACACCCAGACTTCCCTCCTGATGAGTGGCAGCCGCCAGGTAAAACTTAACACGAACCAGCTTCAGAGAATCAAGTAAATACAGGAAGCAGCACCAAGAGGAGAAAACAGGATCCGCTAAAATCATGAGCCTGGCACTCAGCAGCAGCCGAGATTTCCCCATCCCTCAACTGCCAGTTTTCACTCCTGTCTTCCCCTGACTCAAATGCTCCCAGGGATCGCAGAGCCAGTCAGCAGCTGACCTGTCAAATCTGACTTCTGGAATAAAAATGGAAAGGCCGAGTGGCAGCCGTAACATGGAATTTCCTTGTTTTTATTAGTTTAAGGCCCTTAAAGAGTAACTTTTACATTGGGGAAAACTTCTCAAATATGTACTACTTGAAACTGAGATCCGGTTACCTCTCACATGTTTTCAATCACTCTGCTTGCCAATTTCACTAGTTATCAAAAGGCACTTGTGGTTTAAAGCAAGGAATGGGCTCCCCCTTCAAGGGCATCTGCCCTTCCCGTGGCGACCTCACCTCCTGGATCCTTGACCTCCTAGGGCTGCAAGGAAGGCCTGACGGACAGGCTGGGGTACAGGGTAGGCTACCAGTTCTCACCAGCAAGCTGAATGGAGGAGGGAGAGCAACACACACTGACTGCACTCCAAACTGCCACTACAGCGATACTGGGTAAGGATCTGGAGGTTTGTGTTTTATCTTTCAAATAAAACTACTGATAGGGTCAGAGATATAGCTGAGTGCGAGAGCACTTCTCTAGCATATGTGAGGCCCAGGGTTCTGTTCCCAGTATGTAAACACACACACACACACACCCTACTATTATAAAATCAAGCTTTCTGCCGGGCGTGGTGGCTCACGCCTGTAATCCCAGCACTCGGAAGGCAGAGCCAGGAGGACTGCTGAGTTCGAGGCTTGCCTGGGCTACATAGTGAGCTCAGGGCCAGCCTGAACTACCAAGCAAGACCCTGTCTCCAAAAAAAAAAAAAAAATCAAGCTTTCTGCTTCACTGGTGTCATTTTTGAGTCCAGGAACACAGGTTCCGCTTCAAACACACATATAAGACCTCCACACTGGAAGTCAATTTGGTTTCTCAATTTTTGACTCCTGTATCTAAACTAACAAGACTTAGAAATGTCACGCTACACTCTGGGAGTTACTCAACATTAATGCTGGGCATGAAAACAGTAAAGCATTTATTAAACCCACAACAGCAGCAAAGACTAATTCATTCTTTGCTGTTGGAAATCTCCTCATTAACTCAGCACAGTGCCTCTAAGCTCCAAATCAAGCCCCTTGTTCTTTTCTCACTTTATGAATGCGAGTAGCCGGGGGTGCGGCGCCTTTGAGGGTGTCCAACCACATGACATCTAACATAGAGTGATGTGAAACCGTGTCATTATCCAGAGCACAAGGATGGGCAGAGGTGGTTTGCAAACTCATTTAAAACAAAACGAAACACACTTCTGCCTTCCCATAGGTGTCCTAAGAAGTCTGTTTGACACGAAATCAGAGAAAGGTCTAACAAGAAAGGGCAGATGGGATGCTGGCTGTAGGGAGACTGCATTTCAAGACAGTCATCTGAATGCGCCTTTCCTGATGTCAAAGTGGCACAGTGGCCACTTAGGGCTAGGCCTGTCCTTATTCTCCACAGGGACCGACTGCTGCCTGAGGCAGGATGGATTATGCCAACTGCTCCTACAATGGGCAGAAAGTCTGTACATTGCTGGTGTGAATTTGTTCTTTCCCCGAAACCACAAAAAGGCACACAAATCTTCTAAACAAAAAAACTTCACATTGAGTTTCTTAGGGATACAGAGCTCCAAATCTCCCAGCAAAAACATTTTATTTTTAATCAAGCTAATTTTTTCATGTGAAACCTGTTAATTCCATGACTGAAAATTCATCAAGTTTCAGACTGGAATTAATTTTAGCAACTGCTTTATACCAAAACTATCAGTAGATGTGGCTGTGTAACTGGCCTTGCTTGACACACCGTCACAGTGAAGTACGAACGCATGCCTGTCCCTTCACACAGGGCAGAGTGAGCAGACTAAGATGGTTCTGGATGAGCTTGCAGAGCGCAGCTGTCGGAAGCCATGGCAGCAACTGTCCCTGGGCCTGTCCACATAGAGGTGACTGAGGCTTTTCTGTGTTGCCTCTGGACATGGGGAGAGACTGCCACTTCCCTCTACCATTTAACCTGCAAAAGTGCAGGCTGATGACATACCTCCTGTACGCAGCTACTGTCACCACTGTGCCTGGCATTTTACTCATACCTGCTCCTGTGCTTACCTATTCTCAGGCCTGGACAGCTCTGCCCAGTGCCTACAAGCGCTGCCCTTTGAGACCTGGACCCTGGTTCACTGTTCAAGAAAACTGACACCTAAACCATCAGCATTTTGTCCCCTTAAGCCCTACACAGCTGGAAAATTCATGGCTGTGCTATCTCCACCAGTGCTGCCTGATTAGCAGACTGCTGCTGCAGGCAGCCACTGTAATTCCATCCGGAGAGGCTCAGGTCAGTGGCCCTCTTAGTCTTCCGTCCCCTGGATTTAAGAATGAGGGGTTGTACTGGGTGTGATGACACACGCCCGTAATCACAACACCCTAGGAGGCTGAGGCAGAAGGATCGCAAGCTTAAGCCCAGCCTGGGAAATTTAACACCTTGTCTCCACAAACAATAACAAAAATGGTTAGGATACGGCTCAGTGGGAAGGCCATGGGTTCAATCTCCAGCGCTTTACCATTCTGCAAGATAGCTACCCAGCAAACTCACCTCTCATTCACAGGGACAAATGTTCTCCACTGTCCACATAAGACATCCTTGTCACATTCACTTCAAAGCCTCAGACTCCTTTATCCCCTGTACTATCCAAGCCCGACAGCCCAACCAATGATTTTTCTCCCTATCACTCCAATCCTCAGAGGAGCCACTGAAGGTAACCAACCACCACCCTCCTGAGCAGAGACCTGTCTAAACTGCACCCTCCTAGCACTCGAGAGCAGCCACTGCTCCCTGAGCTTTCCCAAGCCTGGTCCTTGGGCAGCCCTCACCACTCCTGCCCTCTCACGCCTCGTTCTTGGGAGGCAGCCACGAGGACACCTTCTCACAGAACTGCCCCCACCCCGTGACCCACAAAAGACCCACAGCCTGTAGGAGAGCCGCTGGTCTGGTCTCTGGCACCAGAGGCCCCTCACAGGTTTGTTCTGCCATAAAACTGTCCTGTTGAGCTTGTACCTCTATTTCTTCTTTTCCTTTTTCCTGACAGCCACTGGCCTGATCCAGGCCAGATTCACCAAATTAACTAGAGCATGGCTGTAACGGGGCAGCCTTAGCTAACCAGTTCCACCTTTCTGAGGATTTGCAAACCTTGAGGAAAAGGACTTTCTAGATAATTTCTAATATGCCCAGCATCAGAGTATGAGAAACCACCTGACACTCACATAGGGTGAATGCTTAGAGAACAAGGCTCCACAAGGCTACCCTTCCCGTATCCAGTGGCCAGCCATGCCCCAGGTACAGACTGCACCCACTCTAGGGCAGTAGAAACTGTGCTTCAGTTCAACACTCAAACCACATGCATATCTCCAAGGCTTTCAGTTCTGAGACATCTTTCAGGAGTTCCCAAGATACTTACTTGGTTCCCTTTCCCAACAGCACTATCCCTACCAAAAGATTTACTCCAGGAGAGTTTAAGACCAGTATTAAAGCATGCTGTTATGAGTCTGAGAGGCTGCAAAAAACCTAAGGATGCCTTTCCATTTTATTTTGCATTGCCAAAATTCTATTCTTTAAAACTTGACCCATAAATCAAGTCTACAGATTTGAAATTCTGGTCACACCTTCCATAACTTTTGAAAAATTAGAATCTAATTTTTTTTCTGAGAACCAACACAATCCTACATTAGATGTTTCTTGCCTAGCAACTACAATGGTGACATGAGTCCCTAAGCCTCCTCCTGGGTGCCTTGGACTGTAACATGAGTTGGGAGCAAAGAGTCTGTCACTTATTTACAACACCTCTGAGGCATTTCCGGTTCTAACTTGAATATATATTTCACACAGTACCAAAACTTTTAAATATCCACAAGAAGATTTCATTTTTATAGGCAATAAACATTAAATCTAAAGGACTAGAACATAAAAAGTGCTTTAATACCATATAAATTACCTTTCTCGAGACAGACTAAATCTCCGAAGGTTTTAAGGACTGCAATATAAATTTTTATGGCAAATTATCTACATAGAAATTATCTGCATGAGATGCACTTTCACTTCTGCTCATCTGCATACTGCTGACAATCTTTCCAATCACAATGTCCAATCTGATCCGGGAACACACACGTAGAGGAGAACTCAAGAGCCTGGGTTCTGCAGAGATGCCCTTCTTCCTCTTGCCCATCGCCAATGCAACTCATTCTGTCTGTGGTCTACCTGAGAGTCAGGCAAAGGCTCCACCCAAAGGGACGCTGCTCAGAGGTTTCGAACGATGGCCTGCCAGCCTCATTCCATGGCCCTGGAACTAGCTGTTCCCAGAACTTTCTATCCACAAGGCAAATATTTCACCCACGGTTTCATTTTCTAGATTAAGATTTACAAAGAAATAACCAAAGTATAAATTTGTATTTCTCTATTAAAATGCAAAATATGTCAATCAACAAAATTAGTGAGTTATAAAATTTACAACCTGCCCCCAAATTACAAGAAGACTAAGTGTTTCCATTCCCTCTCAGAGCTGTTTTCTGGTAGTAGGACAAGGAAAACTAGAATACATGTCAGCTTTCAGGTCTGCAATTAATCTTTGCTAGCAGTATAAAGAAGCAAAAAAGAAGAAAAGATTTCTGGAAATCTTCTCCCTACTGGTTTTATTCATATAATAAATATTAAAGTTAATTTTGTGTCTTTTATCTAAAATAGTTTTAGGTCCTTTAATGGTCTAAAAATTTAAATACAGCTCTGCCTCATTTTCTTACAGGGCCTAATTAAACAAAAATAGACCTAGCTCACAAAATTCTGCATTAAAATGAAAAGACATACTTTGGCAAAGAGGCACCAACATTAACTGACTCTAGCTTGGATCTATAAATATTAACAACAGACTGATAGGAAGAGGAAACACATTTTAACATTTTTCAATTAAACACTCACATTTTTCTGAAACAAAAATCTACATAGATTTTTAGGGTGCACATAATATAGTAATCATGAACCCATTTCCTCCAGCTCATTGCAAAATTTTCTTGTTGAAGTGGCAATTTCTGTCCAGGACTCTAAATGAGGATAATTAAAAGCCCACAACAAGTTCTGGAAAATGGAACAACCAGAAGACACCAGGTTATGGTGCCAGAAACACTCTATTTTGCAAATGAAGGAGATAACATTTTCTCTCCAGATTAAAAGACACTTGATGCCAACTAACAGCAGCTTGTGTAATCTTATTTAAAATGTGCTAAAGCATTACACCACTTCACCAAATAGGAGGAAAAGGAGTGATACCAGGACTAAAATGAAAAGAACTGGACCTGCAGATCACTTCTATGTGTAGTTTTCTTTATAAAATTAATCTGTTTTTTGTTTCTATCAGTCGGCACAAAAAGGGTATAGAATACATGCAAAGTCTCCATTTAAACTCCAGAAAGACACTCCTGAATCTGGCTCATTCAATAAGCATTTAGAGGCCCTCACTACCCACAAACCAAAGTGTGGATATAAAAGCTATGACAGGCACCTTGCTACCCACACATGGGTTATAGTCTAGGCCATGTGAAATAAAACCTGGCAACCCAGATGAAGACTGTTATCAGCAGCAGCTACAAAGGCTTGCAAATTATTCAACTTGACATTTATTGACAATGTACAATGGATTAAACAATAAAAAAATAAGCAGGCATCTCCATACAGAAAGCCAACACCCACATCAAATATTTTTTTTAAAGTCATCATTTCTTTGAATGGCAGGGAAGAATAAAAATAAAGGACTGCTTTCCCAAATTTATATCTGAACCTACGCCTCACAATTTGTAATTCAAATGCCAGTGTCTCCATGGAACACCACCTGGCTGCAGTCTTCAGGGGATGTGTCACCAACTGGGTGGCTTTTGGTCATTAGAGCATCTTCTTGACCCCAAACGAATCTGTCTCTGAGAAGGAAGCAGTCATCTTAGTTATCTTTCCTTTCCTCACCACACCTGGCACAGCTACCCCAATGTCAAGAGTGAGCTCCATCTGGCCTCGGGTCCCAAACAGCTGACTTCTCTGGTCTGGAGTCCCAAATACAACAGTTAAAGAAGGTGTTTCTGGTATTTACATCAAATAATTACAAGGCCCATAAAAGCCTCCACCAGAAGTATTCAAAATGTGATACAAAAACCATTATTAAAATTCTGCTAAATGATCTAACACTAAACAAGAATTAAGACATCTTACTTAAGTGACAAAAGAAGAGTTAAAAATAAGAAGCAAGCAACAGCCTAAACAATGTCAAACCACACTTCAGAAATAAAAAAGATCTCATGCTAGTGTGCAAAGTGAGAAACAGGAGATGATAAAAGTCAGAGCCATGAAGGGTTCAAGGTTAACCTGTTCAACTCACTAGGCAACTAACAACCAAATGATAGGATAAATACAGCCTAGAAGAAAACAAAACAGTAGATTTATGTCCCAGTCATGAGTAAATATCACCCACAAACTAAAAATAAGTTGCTTTCTTCTCCCCCTCTAGCACTGGGGACTGAACCCTTTATACAGAGCTACATCCTTCACCCTTTATTGTACTGTACTTTTAAAAAAATGTTTTTTACCTTGAGATAGAGTCTCAGTACATCACTAAGGAGCCCAGGCTGGGCTTGAATTTGCGATTGTCAGTTTCCCAGAGTGCTAGTACTACAGGTATGTACCACCACTCCAAGATGCTCTTTTCTTTGAACCAGGGTCTTGCTTTGTAGTTCAGGCTGGCTCTGAGCTCACGATGTGGCCCAGGCAACCCTCAAACTCAGCAAGCCTCCTCCTGCCTCTGCCTCCCAAGTGCTGGGATTACAGGCTTGAGCCACCACACTCGGCATTGTGGTATGTGGTACTGATTGCCAGTGGGCATGAGTCGCCGTGCCCAGTATTGTATGTGCTTACCAAGGATCGAACCAGGGACCTCACACTTGCCAGACAGGCGCTGGAACCACTGAGCTAAAATCTCTGGCCCCGAGCTGCTGTTTTTGAACCAACCACTTTGTATTCCTTATAAAAGGCTCACTAATTGCTCTATGACCTGCAGAAACAGCTGCTTAGAATTGTAAAGCATGTGTTTCACTCTGATCCCAAGAACAACCTAAGGCCAGACTCTGCTGGATGCTTGACTGCCACCAAGGGGGAGAAGGGGGTCCTGCTGGTGGGCTCTGACCCCCTAGCTCTAATATTCTCATTTGGATCATCTTTTGAGATTCTGGCACCTTAGCAACAAACACCCTTCCCTACTCTGGTCTGTCCCTGTTACAGTGCTGGGCTGGGGTTATTGCTGTGAACAGAGAGGCTCCCCATGAGCCCAACTATATCAGATTAATGTAAACTCCCAGCCCACTGGTCAGGACACAGAATAATCCCATCCATACTTGGCTTCCTGGAACTCTTTTTTTTTTTTTTGAGACAGGGTCTCATTTTGTAGTTCAGGCTGACCCTGAGCTCACTATGTAGCCCAGGCAAGCCTCAAACTCAGCAGTCCTGCCTCGGCTTCCCTAGTGCTGGGATTACAGGCTTGAGCCACCAAGCGTGGCATGGAACTCTCCTCTTTCAGGCTGTCCTGGCTCTGGCCTTCACTCTCTGTGAGTCCTTGGGAAATACAACTACATACAAATAGCAATGGCTCTACTTTCAAGGCAGCTGCATCTCTGCTGCAAAGACCCTGGAACCTCTCTATGTTCAGTGAAAGTGAAAATCCTTGGATTTCCGAAAATAAAGCCAGAGAGAAGAGCTTCAATACCCTGCAAGGAACCAAAAAGAACTACTTGTAATTGCAGAGTTCCTTCTAGGACATTATTCCAGTTCACATGCACAGATGTCTTACGAAAAAAAACTGGTGTACTCGTCCCAAGACTACTGCCAGATCCCTTCAAGCTTGATATAACTAAAAACCTGACAGAGGGGGTAAAACTGAAGAACCATGTGGAGACAAAGCTGTAGAACAGAGGAAAAGGCACCGGACTAGGTGCCATGGAGGAACCTTTGAAGAAACATGATCTTCCCCTCAGCACTGATTTTCTAATCCGTGCAACAGGGGGGTGAAACCAACTTGGTGTGTTGTTTTCTTTTTAAGAGAACTGACTGATCCAGCAAACTTAAATGACCATCTCCTACGTGCCAGATCCTGAAGAGGAAGGAAAAAGCACGCTGAATTCACTCACTCCTTCACTCCTGCAGCTCGGAAACTGGTTTCCAGGGAGCAGGACACCAAGCTGCCAGAGCAGTCAAGGAGCACGGTAATGCGGTGTGTGTTAGACTTACTCTTGAGTAAATCAGAATACAGAGACATACATCAATCTAGGAACAAATCTGAGTTTATCTTTCGGTAGAATTAAATAAATTATGCTCCTAGGTACTAGGAAGTCGTGTGCAGAACTTACAGGCCCACAGGGAGCTCAGTCCTGGGAATTCTGTTGTTTCCACATACCACAAGCTCCTTGATCTTGGACATGTCCCCCAGAGTGTGAGTGTATAACAGAACCCAAGACTGCTGAGCTACATATCAACCAAAATACAGCAAGAAGCGTAAGCTTCTAAGCAAAATGAAGATGACAGCTGTCGTCAGATATGGTTGTAGAACCTGGTTTTTCATTCTGATATACCAATGGGAAGGAATGTCACCTAAGAACAAATCCCAGAGGATGACACTATCCTCCTGCTGTGTCTTACAATGCAGCTGTGAGTGCTTCCCTGCCTGTTGGCTCCCTAAGTGTTCTCAGGAGGGGGCGGCAGCCTTTGGCGGATGATCCCAAGGCAATGGTAGACGCTCATGCCATAGGTAGCTGGTATCTTCTGCAAATTCCCAATTTACAAAGAGTGACAAGGAATAGCTCAATCGAGAAACAGACTCTGCCATGTGTAGAAGAGGGGGAAATGGCATTAACACCTGGTCACACTCTTCTGGGGCCAAGTCCCAGAAACCTTCCCCACTAGTGAAACACTTCCCAAAATTCACGCCAAAATGTCCCACCAGTTCAGAGCTCAGTGACACCCCAAAGGGTCCCACCATAACCATATTCCCAGAACATATGTCCTTGGGTCTTGCTTCGTCTGTCCTTAGACCAACAGTGTGTTTTTCATGGCAAGGGGACAGGGTAGAATGAGAATGGCACAGTGGCTTCACCAGGGCTCCTGATCTCTAAGCATTTACCCTGAGCATGTCTCAAGTTTATACACAGAAAATGGGGCAAGGTCTCAAGTGTTTCCAGTCATAAGCCAACATGCCCTGAGTCAACAGGAGGGAGTAGCAGGTAGCTGTGCAGGTCTTTTGCAAAGGCCAGGGGCCACTGTACAGCTGAGGTGGCCAGGGCTTGCTCTCTACACTTCTCCATGACAGATTCAGAGATAAAAATCTAACTGTAGTTGGAACAGGTAAAAAGGGAGATCTCAGAATGTGTAATTAAGTGCACACAAGGCACTCACATGGGACCTGGGGCTGCAGCAGGTGATGACGCCTGTCAGGCTTGTTCCCCAGAACTGTGTGCAGTTGTCATGTCAGGAAAACACTAAGCACAGACACTGGGCAGGCCCTGTAGGGTCACCAGAACCTGCAGGACCTCTGAAAGGTAACTACCGACGTCCAGGTGTACAAGGAGATCCACAGAGGCCTGAGAATCTCCTCACCCATGACTCCCTACATGGCTTCCAAAGAACAGGAACCTGGAGCAGGTGACACGGGAATTCCAGACCTGCCACCTGCTCACAGGGGCCAATCATGAATCCTCTCAACACCTCAGTTTCCTCCCCTGGAAATAGTGGTGGTGATGGCATCTGCCCTGTGAGCTTAACAGGAGCCCCCGGTGGATGTGGATGGCTCAGACAGTCTCTGGCACAAAGAAGACGCTCCTAAAGTATAAGCCAATGTTGTTATTCCTCTGAGCCAACAGCTTATCAGGAAATGCCAGACAAAATGTCTTTGGAAAATATTAATATTTACAGACTCGTTGGGATACAAAGAGGAAATCCTCCCGTGGCCATAATTGCTCTGGGCTTGAGAAGCTGAGCCAGGGGCCCTGGCAGCACCAAGGTGGGCCTTCAGGACACAGGGACCCTGAAGGCTGGGGTTTCCTGGATTGATTTCTCTTTTCTTGGGCTTTTCTCTTCCTTCCTCCAAGTTCTATCCTGCAAAAGGATTTGCTGCTCCAACTCCAACAAACTTCCTGTTGAACTGGCACCGTGGACCAGTCACATTTGGCCAGACTCAAACACCACAGAGGGGTAGGTTGGCCCTTTGGGTTGGAAACCCTCCCAGCCCTGATGGGGACAACCCTGCCCTAAAGCTACCAAAATTCCTCAGTGAACTGGAAGATGCCCCCAGCCTCCAGCCAAAGTAAACAGACCTCAAGGTGTTGGCGACATCCATAGCTGGTGTGTAAAAATAATTCAGGGCAACAAGTATTTCTGTCCCATGCAAATCACATAGGTAGGTGCTGCCGAGGACAAAAGGAGAGTGCTGAGGAGGGACCTGACATAGCAAAGACGAAGGAGGCGTCTAAGTGATCAGGAAGAGGCCCTCAAAAGCACATAGGCCAATAAGACTGTTAGTCAGCACCTCCAAACCCGGGGAGAATGTGAGCCCAAGATTCCAGAAGGCAGGGGGTAGACAGCTTCAAATCACTGAAGAACTCATTGAAACAAATCCCCTGTTTATACAACATTTGCGGTGTCACTGTGTAAATATCCATTAAGGTGCCAAGTCAAGAATGAAGTACTTTCTACGCTAAAGTCAATGTTCTAAAATGCAAAGGACTTTGCAAAAAAGAAAATAAATAAAAAGAGAAATTAAAAAGAATTATCTGTAATCCATAAAATTGACAATCACACGTATGTTTGTCCCAGAGCAGTGCCAATGAGCTACTAGATTCTGGGGAGAAGCCACTTTTGCAACACTGATGGGGTGGGCATTACTGAGGTAGTGAGATGACCTATGCAACTAGCACTGAGTCTTTCAGATGAGGCTCCTAAAAGGTACAAGCCCTTCCTGAGTCCATGTAAAAGCTAATGTAGTAGTCCCCCCTCATCTGAGGTTTCACTTTCCATAGTTTTAGTTACTAATGGCAGAATGAAGTCTGAAAAGATTCAATGGATAGTTCCAGAAATAAACAAGTTTTTGCTTGTTAGTACTGGGGAGTCCAAGGCCCTTACACTAAGGTATATCCCTAACACTTCCTCTTTTTATCATTAAGTTTATTGGTACAATTTAGATATACATAATGATCACATTCACCACATGGAATTTATAGCTAAGTATCTACAGCCATACCAGCCTGAACATGCCTCATCTCGGCATTTATACCTATACATAAGGCATCTTGATTCATATTTTTTCCATCTCCCTCCCCTTTCTGCTATCCTTCTTTGCCTTCCCTTGTGCTCCTTCCTATTTGAACATTTTCTTCCTATTTCACAGTATCTATTTTATATTTTGGACCTTATTTATACTTTCAGTTTTTCATATCAAGGAAACAATGCAATATTTAAATGTGTGTCCAATTTATTTTGTATAAGAGTATGGTCTCTAGATGGATCTATTTAGCTCTAAATGTCTCAAATTTATCCTTCTTTATGGTTAAGTAGTACTCCACTATAAAAATCACATCTTTATCCATTGATGGATATTTGGGTTGTTTCCAAGATTTAGCTATCATATGCTGTGCTGTTATGAACATGAGTGTGTATGTATCACTGTGGGAAGCTTTTGCACAACAGAGTGAAGAGACAACCTACACAGTAGGAAAAAAAATTTTGTCATATGTTCCTCAGATAAAAGATTGATATTTAGAATATATAAAGATCTTAAAAAATCCAACCCCCCCAAATTTAAAGAACCAATCCAAAAATGGACATGAGATGAATATGCATGTCTCAGATAAAGAAGTATAAATAGCAAATTAATATATGAAAAATATTCATCACTGGTCATTCATGAAATGCAAATTAAAACAACACTGAGATTCCATCTCATTCCAGAAAGAATGGCTGTTATCAAGAAATCAACCAAACTGGGCGTGGTGGCTCACGCCTGTAATCCCAGCACTCAGGAGGCAGAGACAGGAGGATTGCTGAGTTCAAGGCTTGCCTGGGCTACATAATGAGCTCAGGGCCAGCCTGAACTACAAAGCGAGACCCTGTCTCAAAACAAAACAAAACAAAACAAAACAAAACAAAATCAACCAATAACAAATGCTGGCAGAATGTTGGGAGGAAAAGGAACCCTTCTCCACTGTTGGTGGAGGTGTAGACTGGTGCAACTACTGTCAAAATCAGTGTGGAGATTCCTCAAGAAACGAGGACTAGAATTTCCATTTGACCCAGCTATACCCCTTCTCAGTATCTTCCTGAAAGAAAAAAAATTTTTTTTTTGAAACAAGGTCTAAGTAAGTCATTAAGTTGTCCAGACTAGGCTCAAAACTGTGATCCTCCTGACTCAACTTCCCAGAGTGCTGGAATTACAAATGTAAACCATCACACCCAGTAACAGATAACAATTCTTAAATCTACATTGCATACCATTCTGAGTAGCATGATACACAACTTTCAAAGCAGCCATCTCACTCTGTGATACTGGGGATATGAATCATCTTTTGGTCCAGTGTATCTGTGCTGTATATGTTACTCATCCATTAGTTATTTAGTAGCTGTCTCTGTTATCAGATTGATGTGGCATGCTATCTCAGTGTTTCTATTTTACTATTGGTTATTGTGACTAATTTATAAATTACATTTTAGCCTAAGTACGTATGTATGGAAAGCACATGGATTTATAGGGCTCAAGCCTCAACTTGGTTTCAGGTATGCACTGGAGATCTTGGAACAAAAACCCCACAGGAAAGGGAAAACTGCAATTGCTGGAAAGAAAAGGACAAATCTATTAACAAGGGAGGAGCACGGAGCTCTAGAATCAGGTACTCTAGGGACTCGATCAGGAAACTACAGGTAAGAGACTGCAAACCCAAGACAGGGACTCCACCTTGCCCCTACATGCCTTATGAGCCCCTGGCACACTTCAAGAAAACTCAATAACATTAGCTACTAAAAGCACAACAATAAATAAAAATCACTTTATGGTCTATTTTGGTCTATATGTACATATTATAAAAATCTCAAGTAGGCCAACAATTTCCATGCCGTACTAGTTTCATCCCTGTATCACTGCAAGATTCTATTGTAAACAGAAATTACTGGCAGCATTCTGATTAAAAGGGTGGCAACATTCCACATCCAGACTGTGTGACAGACTTGCCCTACAACATAAATAACCTGATTTAAGAAAAAAAATAATCGTCAGGGTAATGAGCACCACTCCTACATAAAAAAAAATGGTGAGATATGGAAACGATAGAATGAGCAATCAGCCCTTTCACAGACTAAAATTTTAAAAAGGAGCCAACAATGTTAGAGTTTGAAATTAGTCACTGGTCTGGACTCTAAATCATTTCTAGTGACTCAAGGTTTTGCATAAATTAAACAAAGATGCCACACCACACAGAGGTGCTGTTAGTTAGAATATGCATACCCAGTGGTATTTCAGAAATCTGAAGAAAGGCTTTTATCACTAATTTTCAAGTCTTAGGACACTTAAGAGACCAAAACGACAAGGTCAGTTGGTCAGTGGGAAAGTCTGGCCCCTCCCTGGGGACTCCAGATGTTACCAGTAACCAGGAAGGGAAGATTCCATCGCATGACTGCAAGGGGCCTAGCTCAAAGATGGGTGCACCACACTTCCGTGCCTTCTGCTCCTGGAACACAGGCCTTGCTGTGCCAGGCATCAGATGACAAGAGAAGTCACTGAGTACAGTGATGTCTGAATGGGGACTGAAAGGAGCCCCTGGTTTTACCTCAGTAGGTGTTTTAATGGACAACTTCCTTTGTGTTTTATGTCTATAATTAAAACACGTTAACGGTATCTGATAATCATCACAGACTTTTGTTTTAATTCCAGGAAAATAGGTCTCTGAAAAAAGACACTTTAGTCAACCAGGCTAAACTAGATGCTCTGTGTGCAGCAGCTCAGAAATATTCTTGGGAGATGGCCGAACCCCTCACAACAAGGACCACTGGTCTCTCCAGCTAATTCACCAAGGAAATACATTATTTGTGTATTATGGTTCTTTATTCATCATCTTTATCTCAACTAGGACACACTTCCTTATTTTTTGATTAACTGTTTTTGATATTGAAGATTAAACCAAGAGCCTTCACACTGAGCTACATTCCCAGCCATTAAGTTTTTGTTTGTTTGTTTGTTTGTTTTAAACTTTGGTAATGTCTTTTATTTTTTTTATTTTTAATTAATTAATTTATTTTTTTCCCAACCATTAAGCTTTGTTTCTTCTTTTGAGACAGGATCTCACTAAGTCACTAAATTGCCCAGGGCAAGTACAAAATTGTCATCCTCCTGCCTCAGCCTCTCAAGAGTGCTGGGATTACAGGTGTGTGCTACCATGCTGGCTTCCTAAACACAAAACAAAACAACAACAAAAAACATCCTTAACACACCCACTGTTCTAAGCAACTTGGACCCCAAGGACGTTTCAGTGAGCCTCTCCTCAGTGGAACCTTACGGTGTCCCGTGCGGTCACTGCACTCACTCAGGACAAGGGAGTAGCTTTGACAGGCTGAGCGCTGGGCCCTGTATACCCCACAGCCTGATCCAGCTTGGCCAGGTTCAGAGTCACCCACCCCATTTCTAATCACTTGTCTCATCCAAGGGCAGGGAGGGGCAGGGCTGCCATGAGAGATACTGGTCTGGACTTGGTGACCTGTGCCCCATGCCACCCCACACCCTGCCAAGTAAAGGCTATCCCCATCGCCCTCCCCCTGGGAGGCAGCCTCAGCCCCCAGCACAGGGTCTGGTGCCAAGGGGACATATGCTTGCATGTGCAGAGCTAGAGGCAGGAGACAAGGATACCATTAAAGCTGGGTCCCTTTCTCTGACAGGCAGTGTCTGGCATAAGGTTCTGGGCCCCTTTCCTTGGCAATGAATTTCGATATTATATTCAGATTATGATCCCATCTTAATATGACAAAATGGCTCGGCTGTTCTGTAAATGTGTAGGAACAAACCAGTATCGTCATTCCACCCCCTCTTTCCCAAAAATCTCCACTGTGTAGGAGGTTTGTGGATGTCCAAATGACAAAGAATTGCTGGTTCCCTTCTCTTTGCAGGCGAAACACCCAACCAACCATAGGATTCTGCAGCCCAACAGGTTCTGTCAAATCCTTGAAGGGGGAGAAGAAATTCTTGACAAATCTGCATCGTCAGAAAATCAATTCCCAAACGCCACACAATTCACTGACAAACCCATCGGGGCATTCATCTTGAATTAAGACTGGATTTCTTTCCTTAAAAAAGACCAAGATAAGAGCAAGAAGTATATTTACATTTTGTCTGCAGACCTGGGCTCCCAAGCCACCGGGAGCAGGAGTAATGGAAGCCGAGAGTCACAAGCAGCCCAGCCCTGGCAGCAATGAAATTAATGGGAAGGTGAAGCGTTGCGATCCACGCTGGAAGAGCTCCAGCAAAAACTGGTCTGTACATGGGAACACGGTGTCAGACTAAGAAAGAATCAGCTTGTCTGACTTGTGGTTTTCTTGACAACATTCATCTTCTCTTGGCCTGATACAGGGCAATTAGTGCTTGTCAGCTGAATCATGTGTTATTAAGATCATTCAGGCATTTTTTAATTACGGTGAGCGAGACAGACAGTAATGAGATCCCCAGCAACTTTAACTTTCCACTTCCTTTTCAGATAAATCTTAGGCGGCTTCCCCCTACCCCCACTGATGTTTCAAAAGAATTGTTTATTCCTGCAGGTAGGTACTTGCAGTTCAGCCCATGGGCTCCTCATCTCCACACAACTGCTGGGGGGCTTCCCCAAAATCAATCAGACAAAAGATACCTTTCTGACACATCTGCTCACTGTAGGCTAGGTGGATGTGAGATTTGCAACTTGTGCTTTAAAAATTCCTCAGAGTACTGGCACACCAGGAGGCTAACATAGGAGAATCATAAGTTCAAGCACAGCTTGAGTATTTATGACTTAGAGAGATTTTATCTCGAAAAAAAAAAAAAGGAAGCTTTTTTTTAAAAGAAGGGCCTGGGTTTGTAGCTCAGTGTGAAAGCCCTGGGTTGAGGTGCCAGTACCACTGACGTTCAGAGTATTCTATTCTGCAGGCCCTGCTGGACGCACACAGCAGCCAACCTGAGACCCTGGCCATGTGTCTCCCCAGTTCCCGAGAGGCTGTGGCCTGTTTCAGCAATCCAGGCCCCACTCTCCTCCCCAGATCTATTCTTCTCTCCATTAACTCTTCCAATCACAAGGCAAAAAACTAGGAAACATAAAAATGATTTAATCCACTGTCACAGTATATATTTCATTCTATTTGCTTTTAAATTAACAATTCTCTAAAAGGTTAAAGTACAGTATCTGGTTCAACCTGAATCTAGTTCACAATTTTTATCCTTTTTAATGCTCCCCTTACATCAATATTTCATTGAGGGAGTAATTTTCCTTTCCTGGGAGACTTTGCATTTTATGGGTCTAGTGCTTTCTCTTTATACAGTTAGGAGCCCCGAGATTTCTGCACTGTCCCTGCTGTGCCATCTGTCTCCTTATGAGGCCAGTGAGAGGGAGCTGAAGGATGTGTGATAAGGAGGAAAGCCCCCACGGCCCACTCTTGCCAGGGATACACCCCTCTCCAAACTGCTGTGGCCCCTGGGCCCCAAAGAAGCCCTTGCTGCAGAATATAGACTCTAGATGTTTGCGGCAAGCTAGTTTGTGGGAATGGAACTTTCTAGAGCCAAATTCTCATGTGTCTACAATCTTTTCCTACAAAAGTTTGTATGGAAGAGATTTCTCAAAATCCTTTTCCTAAGGTTGTCAAAATGTGCCTTTCAACAGGGCCTGTTATATAATGTATCCTGGAGATGCTGTGCTCTCCTGCATGTGCTTTTGGCTGTGCTAAAACCAGCCTTTCGCTGTGTGCTCTGCAGCACTCCAGGCAACATGGACACTGTGATCTCAACACACACTTCCCCTGCCCAGAGCAGTCTCCTTGAGCTTCCACATGTAGGCAACTCCTGCTTACTGCCATTCACTACCAAGCTGCGAAGTAGAATAGTGACCAGAGCTTAACCCTACCATGATCTGTGCACCTCAAGGCAGAAGCAGGCTATCGTGCTTAGTGAACCCAGGGGAACAGCTGCCAGGGAGCCCCCTGCAGTCTCTGGGCAGGAAGGGGACCTGGAGGCTAACCCACATGCGCACAGGGAATGCCACCACAGCTCCTGCCATAGCTCACCAGGCACCCAGACCACACCAGATCTCAGGACAAAGCAAAACACGCCACTGGAAGTCCTGCTGGCTGGATCCCAGGAACCAGCTTTCCAAGGTGGGGGCAGCGCAGCCGAGAACTGTGGAAACCATGTGCCAGCATGAGACTATCCTCACATCCCTCAGTCTCCTGGAAAGAGACTGAAAGGCCAACATTTAGGTCACTTGCTTAGAAAAGCAAAGCAGAAACATTATCTTAAAAGACTAGAACCCAAAAATAAAGTGGAAGGATCTACCCTAATTTCAAAGTGATTTTTAGAGTAGGCTGCACTTCCATAAGGGTAGATCTGGCTGATAAAGGCTTTTATGATAAAGCCAGGTGAAAGGGAGAGGGGAGAAAACATGGGGTCAAGATCAACTGAAAGCATTAAGTGGGTGCTGAGTACCCGCCACTCAGGCACAGCAGCCCCAAGGGACTCCTAGGCTTAGCTGAAGGGCTCAGGTCAGTGAATGAGACATAAGTCTCCAAGACTAGCTTGAAAAGACTCCGAAATGCAATAATTTTATATCCTTAAGTATATTAGTCTGCATGCCTGCAAAAAATGTCAAGGGCCAGGTGGAGCTATCACAGTGTAAACAGGCTTCCCACTCTTAACAATTCTTGGAGAAAATAGTTTCTTCTTAAGGAATTTGCAGGCTTCGGTAAATTTTTTTCACTTTATTAACAGACTTTTAAAAACCACATTGTATTGGATAGGACCCACTGGTTTGGGGGCCTGAAAAATCATACTGTTTGGAACAAAACTACACGGGGTGCGCTTCTCTAGCCCACTCACATCCTGGCTAGAGCAATGGTCACATTATTCTGGTGACTGCCAGACTTAGTGGCAGGGACTTTTCTATGTGGACCCACCACAAGCTGCCAGCCCCAAAGCACTGATTTAGGTTCCCCAATCTTTCACTGTCAGAATCATTACTTCAAATGCCACGTAGCCAACCTGTGGCCTATTGCTTGTTAGTTGTGAGGTTAGTCTGTCAAAGGACTCCCTGCTTCTCCAGTCACACACACAGGAGTCACTGCCTGCTTCACATATGGCAGTGAAACAGTTAGTGAGGAGGGGCACAGGGAGATGCCCACCCGTGGGGAAGGGTATAGCTCCCAGTAATTCATCCCACTCTCCCTTCTGGGCCCTGGCTGCATTCTACAGTTCCACACAAGCCTACTAAGACAAGGCACTGTTGGTGTGTTTGTTTTTGCATTCCTGTGTGGATATTATCTGCACAATTACAGTGATCCCAAAAGAACTGGAATATATTAAGGATGGGGAGGACAAGGTTCTCTCTACTAATGCAGAGTGTGTGAGGGTGGGAATAGCAGAATGATCACATTCACAAGTACCCATCACTCTCCTGCTGGACATATCCTGCAGTATATACTCCCCTGTGAGTGCTGGTGTTTGTGTAAAGTTCCTTAGAGCACTGTTAGCTGCATAAGCAAAGACAGGAAGTAAACAAACTAGCAAGCAAGAGATCGATCCATGAGGAACTGAGCACCTAAAGTCAGTCATGAAACACACACGAGACAGCATTTGGCAGTTGAAGAACTTCAAGCTTTCTGGCACTGACTGTAAAAGTCAAAGAAACTGTTAATTTTTTAAAATATAAAAAATAAGGTGCAAAAGACTATGTACAGCATGCTAGACTGTAAGAGAAATAACATTCGTATTTGTTTCTCTGTCTGTTAAGA
>PVIC010016890.1:23319-33470 GCA_004025085.1 Thryonomys swinderianus
TTTTTTTTGAGACAGGTTCTCGCTTTGTAGTTCAGGCTGGCTCTGAGCTCACGATGTAGCCCAGGCAAGCCTTGAACTCAGCAATCCTCCTGTCTCTGCCTCCCGAGTGCTGGGATTACAGGCATGAGCCACCACGCCCGGCGGTATTTTTATTTTTGAGATATGAGATTAAGTTACTTGCTAAAAAAATAAATATTACAAAGAATTTAGTGCAGTTGCTATTATAAATCAGCCCACTTTTTCTGGAAAGTGATGTAATAATATGTACTTAAAACCTTGAAAATGTGCACAAACTGTTCACTCATATTTCCACTTTTAGAAATACATATAACCTACAGAAATAATCAGATATTAAAAAATAATCATGGTACCGAGCATGATGGTACACACCTATAATCCTAGTTACTTAAAAGGCAGAAGCAGTAAGACCACAAGTTTAAGGCCAGTCTAATTCAGCGAGACACTGTCTCTAAAAGGGCTGGGAATGTGGCTCAGCAGTAGAGCACCTGGCTAGCATGCACAAGGCCTTGGCCTCAACCTCCAGCTCCTTGAAAATAGTTATCATAACCATGGAAAGATGCATGGATGTACAAGGATGTTCATCTTGGTACAGGGTTGAGTAAAGGGCTGGAGCTATGTACAGTGAGAAGCTGAAAACCCAACCAATCTAATGAGATATTACAGGAAACCATGCAATGAAATCTCATGTGGCATATTATTTCAGCACATAGTGTAGTAGGTGTATTTTTAAATTAACAATGGAAGATAAGTTTGGGGGGAGATGCCAGGGATCGGACTCAGGACCTTGCATTTGCGAGGAAGACAGACATACCCTACTGAGGTAAATCCCTGGCCACGCAAGATAATCCTGGGGGGGGGGTGGTGACAGGGTCACACTTTGTAATTCAGGCTTGCCCTGTGCTCACTATGTAGCTCAGGCAAGCCTGGAACTCACAGCAATCCTGCCTCTGCCTCCTGAGTGCTGGGATTATAGGCGTGAGCTACCACGCCCGGTATTGTATGTGGTTACTGGGATCAAACCAGGGACCTTGCGCTTGCTAGGCAGGCGCTGGAACCACTGAGCTAGATCTCCAGCCCCATGAAAGGTAATTTTAATAGTCACAGTGAGCTCTATGTTGGGGAACAAAAGTACTACCGAACAGTATAGAAGTTATTCCACTCAAGGAGTCTGATGTTTACACAACTGCCCCCCACCCAAAAAAAGTCTACAGGAACCTTCACCAAAGCAACCCCAATAGGATCAGAGTAATTTTATTTCCTTCATTGTACTTTATTGTAACTTCTCAATTTTTTTTACTAGTACTTCTTACTTTTTTAAATAGGAGATAAAGTTATTTCTAGGGTGGGGCATATCAGATAAATAGTTGTTTTTCCTTCATTAGGAACATGTGAAGATTTACAGAAAAAAAGAACAAAATAAACTGACAGAGCCAGAGAAAGCATTTTCCAATAAAGCAAAAACCCCAGGTATCGCAGGGAATGTCTCTCCCTCACAGGTCCTGCCCAGCCTTTAGTCCAGGTATTCTTTCTATAAACGAGGGATGCAGTAAACAGAATCCAGTTTGCTATTTTGGGCTGTGCCTTTGGACAGCAGCATAGATACTTGTCTGGGAGTATCAGCAGATTCTCCCCAGAAAACAGGATAGAAGGCTATACTTTGGATCCTCTGTAGTCCACAGACCTCTCAAAATGCTTCCAAAAACATAAACTCTTTAAAATAGCAAACTAAGAACCACTGCTCAAATGAAGAGTCGAAGGAGCAGAACTGTTTTTACCCTCCCTTTCTTTCCCTTCCCTTCTGTGTTTGGCACAAACAGTTCTTTGGCTTATTATAGGGCAGTGTGACAAAAATACATTCTAACAGCAATTAAACACCATGTCTAACAGCCAAGTGTTTTTGGTTAATAAAGAGCTCTGCTTATGATAAGAGAAGTCATTGTCTAACTCAAAGCAGCTGCAATCTAAGCCCTCATCCCTACCACTCAAGTGATCAGAAATATTAAATTAAAAAAAATCACCACACCAACGTTGTGACTTGTGGCTTATAGTACCTGAAAGAATGTGAACTCTGTGGCCAAAAGGAATGAGCTTGGATCCAGCTCTACCCCTTCCTGGACAAGGTAATCTTCCTAACCCTCACTGTATACCAAACCCTACGCGAGAAACTGGGTCACAGAAGCAGAGAAGACAGTGGGTCCCCATTCATCTCATTTGGCTTTTTGACTCTTCCCTGCCACCAATCAGTTAGAAATTAACGTGGTCCAGCAGCAGGGAGCACGCAGGAGGGGGTACACAGCAGGCTCTCACAGTGACAGAATGAAGTCTATCAACAGATGTTACAAAAGACAGCACTTGTCCTTAAAGCTCTGAGGCCAGCAGCCCTGCCAGAAAGTATGAGTTCATGGGTTCTGCAACTGGGCTCAGTGCTATCAAACTGTATCATTTAAGTGAAACTGTTCCCAGTGGTATCAACCAGAGGGTGACCATCCCAACTGAGCTTTTGCTTTAAATCTTCTGAACATTCATGAGCTACAGGAGACCAGACCTATCTTTCCCAGTCCCCGCCTGTAGGCACAGCCCAGGAGGAGGAAAAACCTTGAGTCAGTTGGGCCAGGACCAAGCCCACCTTTGATTTGGGCTGTGACTCCACATCTCCACGAAAACCCAGCCAACTATCCCCACGCCAGAACTGTTCCAAGAATTCGAAGATCACAATCCTAAGGGCTTTCTGTCAGTGCCTGGCATACAAGCAAGACAACATAAACATTTCCTTTCTCCATGCCTGTGTCTTGCCCCACTGCTACAGGTACAGTTTAGTGTTAAATCCCAGGGCTCCAGGAGAGCTTGGGATCACTATATTCAAGGTATTTTTGGTAAAATGCAGTTAAGAGCAATGTCCTTCTTGTCACTGTAAGGATGTTGTTAGGATTAACAGACTGGGGCATATTAAACCCTTATTTCCTTGGAGAGACATCCAGTAAAAACATGATATTATTCTATCACCAGCTTGCTTTCAGATCATCCTCCACAACAGGCATGCGAGGAATGTGCCTTTCACCCCCACCTCGCCTGCAATAATCCAAGTTCAATTAAGCCAAAAATTTCACTGGGAGAGCCACCTCTTTCTTCAGGGACAGCAAGAACCTCTTCTAGATTCCTGGCCAAGGTTAACCAGAAACATAACTTAAGAGTTTACTTTTTTCAAAGCATCTTGAGAGGTCTGTGGACTCCAGAGGATGCAAAATGTAGGCTTCCATCCTGTTTTCTGGGGAGAATCTGCTGATACTCCCAGACGAGCACCTATGCTCCTGTCCAAAGGCACAGCACAAAGGAGAAAATAACAGCATAAAGCTGTCTTCTTAAAATGCAAGGGATCTAAAGTATTTCACCTGCCTTCCAGTATTTAAAATAAGAGTACAGAAATTCTTCAGTAAATCACAAAGCCATGGTAACTTCAGTATTCTATAAGGGGACAGGAAAAGGGAGAAATGGGTTAAATCATGAAAAACTGAAGCTAGAAGTGCAACACAGCACTAAACCCTGTTCACTAATACATATGCGTAGACATGCACACCTAGTATACACTGATAAGCCTCTATTTCTATAGACCCACCACCCAAGTTGATCAAATTTAACATTTTGCTATATTTGCTATTTCCACAGGGATAAAGCAGTACAGTTAAAGCCCCTGTTATATCTCTCCCACTCTTATTTTCTCACCTCCTCCCCAAAATACTAATTTTCCAGATTTTAGAATTATCTCCCTGGAAAACAACTTTTTTGTATTTACTGGCTGTTTATGGGTCCATTCTCGACATAGGGTCATAGACTTGCATATTTTGCTCCTTGTCCATAGGATCATACCACACATGACCTCCAGCTGGCCTCTTCTGCTGTGTTACCAAGGTCACCCACATAGGTGGTTTGTATGACCAACAGTTTTATTAACAAATAAAAGCCTTTTCTTAAAAAAAAAGTCATCATTTCAGTTGTTTTCTGTACCCTTCTTCTCATGAATTCCACTCAAGAATTCCACTCAAGGATGGCCACACCCTCCATGTCCCCAGCCCTCTAGCCATGTACTCTAGTCATTTTTATTTTTTAATGAAACAGGGTCTCTTTCAATAGGCAGTTCAGGCTGCCCTTGAACTCGCTATATAGCCCAGGCTGGCCTCAAACTCGTGTTGATCCTTCTGCCTCAGCCTCCCAAAGCCTGAGATTACAGGTGTACACTACCAGACCCAGCTCTTCCATGGGTACACTAATGCATGAAAATGAATGTTTCTGTACATGTCTCCTGTACATGTGCCCAAAAGATGCACATTTCATCCAGAAAGGAGACTGACCCATGTATGGTGGGTACTTTCAATGAACTGCTCTCAAGTGGCCTTTTTGGCTTATTCTTCTACCAAAACAGAGTTGGAACTGCCTGATACTTCGTCCAACCATCACTACACTGTACTTAAAACTCTGCTACTATGACAGACCTTTAAAAAAAAAATAGGCTTTTATTTGTTAATGGTACCATGAAACTGATATCATTCCCTCAGTTGTCCTTGTGAGTCCAAGGTCAACAGAGTGAGGCCTGTGTTCTATTCTGATGTTCTGATGGGCCCCATATTTCTTTTTTTTTTTTTGAGACAGGGTCTCGTTTTGTAGTTCAGGCTGGCCCTGAGCTCACTATGTAGCCCAGGCAAGCCTCAAACTCAGCAATCCTCCAGTCTCTGCCTCCCGAGTGCTGGGATTACAGGCGTAAGCCACCACGCCCGGCACTGTGGCATGTGGTATTGATTGTTGGTGGGCTTGAGTCTCCACGCTCAACATTTTATATGGTTACCGGGGATCGAACTCAGGACCTTGCACTTGCGAGGCCAGCGCCAGAACCACTGAGCTAACCCTCCGGCCCAATGGGCCCCATATTTCTGAAGAGCACAAGTAAATCATGGAAGCACAGGCATTGTAACTATACAATCTCCTGACCCATGGATAGGACAATCAGTCAGCCCTCCACATCTGTGGGTTCCACATCCATGGTTCTACACCATCTGATTCAACCAACCATGGACTGAAAATATTCAGGGCAAAAAACTGTACTGAACATGTACAGACTTTTTTCTTGTAATTATTCCCCAAACATTCACAGTATAATAACTACTTACACAGCCATCACATCCCATTGGGTATAAGTCATCTAAAGATGATTTAAAGTATACAGGAAGATGTGCGTAGGTTCTATGCAAATACTATACCATCTTATATAAGGTGCATATTTTTTAAAAGTGCCTTATATAAAAGCCCTAGAACTAATCCTCTAGATGCCTAGGAACACTAAGACTCATGAGAAGAAGAGTGCAGAAAACAACTGAAATGATGACTTGCTGCAGGTCCTGAAGAAGAAAATGTCAAAGAGCAATGTTGTTCCTACTGAGTGACGCTCACTGCCCCACCCCCAGCTCTGCCAAAACAGACAGGTGAGTTCAGCTTCAGGAAGTATTTATGAAACTGACATGTACTTGACACTAGGCAGACCTTGTTTTATTATATATTCAGACTTATTCAGACTTCATAAGCATCTATTCTAAACTTACTTATTACCAGTTTCTTGTTTTTTTTTTTTTAAAGAACCCATGGGAGGGGTAGAGAAGGTGGGCTCAGCACTAGAACAACTACTTACCACGCAGGGGGTCCTGGGTTCCATCCCCAGTGCTACAAAGAAACAAACAAAAAAGCCCCACAACTCTATACTATACTGCCCTCACAGCTTTATCTGAACAACTTTAAAAATGAAAACTCTACCACAAAGAGTTGGAAAAATCTCGTGGAACCAGCTCTGCCACTTCGGGTATATATTTCCCTGTCTACAGTCCGCATCGAGAGAGCTCTAGTATTTCCCTTTAAAGTCATGTTACTGGGGTCACTAGCTTTCAGACCAGAGTGCTGTGGAGGGCGGGGAAAGGACACCACCAAGCCTGGACTCACTGATCCCAACGGCAGGACGCCGGCGCAGGGTTACCTGATCCATAAAACCAACCAGCAGAGCCCAGCAGCTACTCTGAGGAGGGTGACCTAAGGAAACACCTACAAGGAGCAATGGGGTGAGGATTCAGAGTAAAATACTGTAACAACCTCAAAGACGGCCACAGGCCAGAAGGTAGAAGACAAGCCCACAGCCAGTGGCAGTCTCAGGGGAGGCCTGGGGAGAATGAGCCAGAGCAGAGTAGGCCTGAAAGCAAGAAGTCCTGCTTTTCAAGCGGCAGTGGGCCTGAAAGGAAGGGAGAACATGGACTTGTGGGTAATGTGGGGAGAGGGTGGGCAGATCAACTGCCAGCCACAAAACAGTGCCCTAAAGAGAGTGGGAAATGGGGCCACAAAGGAGGACTGCGGGACTGAGCCAGGGCGGAGGGTGACTGAAGGAAGCCGGTTTGCACTCCCAGACAGAGTGAAGTCCTGCAGCTCCCAACCCATTCTGCTGGTCTGCCCGCAGGTGTTACTCTGTCAACCTCCTCTAGTCCAAGTAGGAAGACCTCTGTCCCTCGCCCTCCAAGGCTGGAGAAGTCCTCACGCTGGCCACACCACCTCCCACAGTACCTCCCCACCATGCGTTGCTGTAACTTTTCTGACTCCCATGAGGGTTCTAGCCTCTGCCCTGTGCTTTTCAGGCCTAGCTAGCCAAGACACCCACAAAGACACTGGGGACACTGGGCTGGGGACACTGGCTGTCCCATTACAAGGCAGAGCTCTTGTCCCCTATAGAAGTGACATGTGTCTCTTAACCCCCACTTCAGAGGTTCTTCCTTCTCCCTGCAGAACCCTAAAGCACTTGGCTCTTCACTGAGTCTTGGCTACTCACTTAACTGGGACCCGTCCCTACACCGAGAATTTCCCCTATAAACATCCTATCACCACATAAGGGGCTCCACAAAATGGGGGCAAGTGTGCAGTGACTCTGGGCCCGGCACTATGTGTCCAGTATGTGCTCCTGGGGCATCAAGAACTTATGCATCCAGTGTGCAAGACACACTCACAGGGGTGTCCAAGACACAGACACTGCCTGGCACCTGGGTGGGCCTCAGTGAGAATAAGACTAGAGAAAAGGCTAAGTGCAAGACTCTGCCCCCCAAATACCACCAGGACACTGCAGCCAAATGTGTACCAGGGGAGGTGCCCACCCCTGATAAGGACCGAGTTCTCTTGGGGCAGGGTAAGAGGGGAGCAAAAGTCAGCTTCATTCCAGACTGCATGGCTCTGAAGGACAAGAGGGACAAGATCAGACTTAAAGTCAATGACAATACTTGGGCCATCATGTGACCATATCCAGCAAGACTGGCTTCTGAACTCCTCAACCTGGGAGCCACAGTGGAATTGAGTGATTTGAGAGAGGTTGCTTAGAAAGAGAAAAAAGCAAGTTATCTGAAGTGTGGACTCTATGGAAAGGTCCAGAAGAGGAAAGAATACTTCCCCAATATGATCATCCCTGCCCTGGGTGCAAGGGAAGCTGCACGTAGTGTTGCACCAGCATCCCACCACTATCCTGTACATAACCTGTGACAGTTCGTGGCAGCTGCAAGCTGCACACAAGCACCTGATCGTGCGGTGTGACTTCCGCCAGGTGGCTGCAGCTCCAGCCACAAGACTCACCACTCAGTGGCCACACTTAATAAATAGTCTCACATTAAAACTGCAAGGGGAGGGAGCCATCCACATAACCAGGCCACTGCTGCCCGAGCCGGCTGCACCACACATGTTCCAGAAGGTGCCTTGGGAGAAGAACCACTGACATTTCATCTACTGCTGCTGCTTCTCTTTGTAAAGTCAAGCATACAAAAGAAAACAGAGGTAAAACACTGTAGACACAGCACATTAACTATCACCAAGGAAGATTAAGTCACCTTGGTGGTGTACACTTGCGTGAAACTTTCGGACCCTTCTTATTCATACTATATGGCTACTCACCCCAAGGCCACTCTGCTGCCTTCTAAGTTGGCTTTGAAGTCAATCAAACACTCACAAGGCAAACTAGAATCACCTTTAACTCTGCACTTTATGGCTTTGTGTTGTTTAGACTGCCTCAGGATTGAAATTCTGCTTTCATTTGCTACAATTTAATGAGCTGTTCATTCTATCAACCATGAATGATCAGCAAACAATGATGCCTGCTCATTTATCTATCCCAGTTTAATATGAATCCTCGAAATAAACATTCATATGTGCAATAAAGGGTTGGATATGATTCCTTTGGCTGAAGATTGTAAAACAAGCTTTCTAAGTATCTCTTCTTTGGTATATGTCAAGGTCGCCTGCCTTGCCAAGGTCTTTCAAAAAGAAGTGCTGGCTGCCCCTGAATAGCTAAAATGCAAAACTCAAGTCCCATGAGGACAGGTGTCGTCATTCAACACTAATCTCCAGGACCTGCTACTGTGCATGGCTCTCAGCAAATGATAAAAATTAGTTTAATGAATAAGTAAATAAAACTCCATCAGGCCTGAAGCAAACAAGATGTAATACATGTATGCACTGATATGGTGCATGCACATACTCCTATATGAGTGAACATCCTATACTTAGAAACTACTTGCAGGGCCAGGGGGTTTAGCTCTGTGGTTCTGGTGCTGGCCCTACAAGCTCAAGGTCCTTAGTTCGATCTCTGGTAACCACATACCACAATGCCAGGTGTAGTAACTCACATCCACCAGCAATCCAGTACCACACACCCCAGTGGTGGGCATGGTGGCTCAAGCCTATAATCCCAGCACTCGGGAGGCAGAGGCAGGAGGATTGCTGTGAGTTGGAGGCTTGCCTGGGTTACATAGTAAGCTTGGGGCCAGCCTGAACTACAGAGTGAGACCAAAAAAAAAAAAAAAGAAACTACATACAAATGTACAAATGGATAGAGGTTGTCCCTATCAGTGGCTACCTGGCCACTCTCTGCCAAGAGACTTTCCTGTCATCTGAAAATAATACATTAAATCACACTGCTACCAATAAACATTTAACAGCACGAGTAATACAATAACTCTACAAAGTGAAATTATTAAAGGAGCAGCCAGGCCATTTGGCCAAAAGAATTAATTTAGGTCATCTGCATGAACATCAATGCCTCCACAGCATCCAGAAATATGTTCTCAAAAGGTCACGGGCATAAACATCCACTGTAAAGAATAAAAACAGTTGTTCTGGATTCCCTGAGAAATAAGAATAAGCACTCTATAACAAGAGCAACTGCCGGTGGGCATCTGCAGCCAGACAAGTAAGGCTCTGTGCACCTGGCCTCCCCCAGGGGACCCACAAGGGCCTGGAGATGGAGTGGGGAGAGCTGAGCAGGCAGAGCCTTGAGCTGGGCCCTCCTCACACCTCCCTCATCCCAGGGCGAGCCTCTGTCCTTCTGGGTTTTGGATTCTTCCTAATAAACTAAGAAAACTGGTCTAACTTTCTTAATCCTACAAAAAAATTCAAAAATTTAAATACATTGTAAGTACAATGTGACTAATCAGTATTTCTTTAAAAAAAAATTAAGATGGTTCACTAAATATATTCCCATCTTGAAGCACCTCTAGTTAAAACATAAAGTTGAAATAAATATTGAAAATAACCAATAAGTATTGGAAAATCCAACTCCAAATCTCAATGAGATACTACTTCATTCATCAGAAGAGCCACTAACAATAACAAAGGTGATACAAAAAAAGAATTAATGAGATGTGGAGAAACCGTAACACTTGTGCATTGGTGAAGATCCTTTAAAAATTACAAATAGATTTGTCTATGACCTACCAGTTCCACTTCTGGGTATAAAGTATACTCAAATGAAGTGAAGAAGGCTCTCAAGATAATCACGCTCATGTTCATAGCTGCACTGTTTTTAATAACTAAAGGCAGAAGAAACCCAAAAGTCCACTGGTAAATGAATGTTAAGGAAAATATGGCATACATATACAAAGCAATATTACTCAGCCTTTAAAAATAAGAACGTGTGGGCCAGAGGGTTAGCTCAGTGGTTCCAGCGCCTGCCTCGCAAGCGCAAGGACCTGAGTTCGATCCCCGGTAACCACATATAATGCTGGGCGTGGAGACACGCCCACCAACAATCAACACCGCATACCACAATGCCAGATGTGGTGGCTCACGCCTGT
>PVIC010016891.1:0-33384 GCA_004025085.1 Thryonomys swinderianus
AAAAAAAAAAAAACTTAGGCACTGCCAAAATATTTTTAATGGGTAAGCAGACAAGAAATAAGTAGAAAAAAACCTGCACGGAGGGACTTCTAGAGCGTGGCTATGAAATGCTTTGAAAGGCTTTTGAAAGATCAACCTTCCAAATGAGTAAAACGGAGTTTGTCATTGTAGGCATTTTTCAAGTTACCAAACGTGTGCTGAGAAACCAGCCTTGTTCCGAGAGCTCCTGAAGCCTCCTGAGGAATTTAAAAAGGGAACGATACCAGCCCCTGCCCAAGCTCCAGGAAGTTCGCTCACAGTAAGTTGTAGCCAGCAGTTGCTATGCAACACACATTTGCCCATCGCTGTTCTAGATTTAATAATCTTTCTCTCACACCTTTTCTGGGACTCGCAGCTAATTTACAATAAGTAACCCTCACATCGATTCCACCTCTTCATCAGAAATGCCGGTGCCACGTTAAATTATGTGATCCATGACATACGGGAGGCTTGGCGCTTTGGGTTAACATACTGCTGAATCCCTACAATGTGGACCTTCCGGTAATTATTAATGAAAAGCTGTGCTCAGTGTCAAATTAATGTGCCAGGGAGTTACGTTCTGGCTCCAAAGCAAAGCCAGGTAACTAATCTGTGCCTCCCGCTTGCTAGCAGGATGCTGAGCTCAGTTTTGCCCTGTAAGACGGCAGTATTCTCTAAAATGTCAGGAGACTGAGCCTTGACTGGGGGCAGGGAGCTTCCTGCTATGTGACACTGGTTTTCCCTTTCTGTCCCAGGCCAGCTATGAGGTGTGTGTGTGTGTGGTCACCCCAAATTAAGTCATAAACTAAGATCATGTATCATACGCATTGGTGGCCACTGTGTACACATGCTTTGTTATCTGTAACTATTTGTTTCTTTGTACTTATCTCTTATATAACCTCCAATTTAACCCATAAAATATGGAATGTATGGCCCTTGGGCTTGACTTACAGTACACAGTACATTCTCCATAAATGTTCACCAAATTCCAGGTTGGTGTTGGCCACTGTGCGGCTGTTTCTTTCTTTCGCTGTAAAAGCCATCCTTCAACATTATTCGGGAAGTTGTAACTTTTATTCCCCTACCCCATTGCCTTCCATGACGGCAAGCGTGTTACCCGGATTAAGCCAAGAATAATGCACCATGATAGTAATAGAAACGGTGGGTCCATTGCCCAAGACTGAAGCCTGTCAAAGCTTTCCTAGAAGTATTTGAACCCACTTAAAAGTAATAAAATGTCTTTTTTCACCTTCCTTCTGTGGTTGTACTGGTCTAGCTTTTTCTTCTTCTCTTGTATTTTTGTGCTACTTAATAATTATATTTATCTTGGAGAACTGGTATGTCTACATGTTGCACGTAGATTACTTTTCTAGTCCTCCTCCCCTTTTCCTCTTTCCCCATCTCTCTTTCCTTCTCTACACAGTCTGCCTCCTCTTTTCTACCATCTCTTTTATTTTACTCTTTATTTATATTATACATTTCTTACATTAGAAAAGTTATGTCACATTTAGCCTCTACGTTTGATTTATTTCACTTAACACTGTGGACTCAAGATTCATCTGTTTTCCTACAAATAACTGGAATTTATCCTCATTTATGGCTGAATAGTGGCCCATTGTAGAGCTACATTGTACTTCCTTCATTTCCTCATGTGTTGCTGGGGATTTAGGTTGTTTCCAAGATTTTGGCTATGCTGAGTTGCTGCATTCTTCAGTCCTCAGGATGAACTATTTCCTTTGAAGAAAATGAAATCGATAATCAGTGTGCATCTGCTCTTAATCATGTTTAGGGTATGACACATGAACTCAAATGAAGATCATTAGCACATGGCTAAAGACGTAAACCTTGCTAACGAGGCTATGGGAATGGCCCAGCAGATATCTGTGCCCAAGGACCACTGAATTCTTCCCAACCTTCCCTCAGAACCGAGAGGCGAAGGGGCCGGAGGTCTCTCCTCTACCCTCTGAGCGCTGCTACTGAGAAGCCTAAGCAGCCACGGAGTTCTGGGTGGACAGAATGGAGCCGGGCCTGGCTCCGAACTTCTGGGAGGTAAGTTTACACATCGCCCAGCCCAGGGCCTTACCCAGCTCACTCTCTGAGAAACCTGGACAGGGAGCCAGCGCAGGAGAGTTTCCTTTCTTCTCTCCGACTGTTCTGACGTAGAATTCCCATGCTGTGCTAGGGTAGCAGCAGAGGGTCATGGAAGGGAGACGGGGCCACAGGGGCAGCACCCAGCCTTCCACAAAGCCAACTTCGAAGCTTTTATGATTTCTCTCAAAGCATCTTTTCTTTTTCAGTGTACCAGGACAGAGGCTCTGATTTTTCACTTTTATAATTCCTGTTCCCATAAATTACTAAATTTCCAAAAAGAAAAATGTTTAAAAGGTTGAAAAGAAGAAAAATAAAACTTGCCTCAGCATGCCGTAGGGCTCCTATGGCCCAGGTTCCTAAACCTCAGAGTCTGTAAAGACAGAACCCCAAGGCGCGTGGTCTCCAAAGGGCAAGGGGCCTCCAGGGGGAAGCTCCCCAAAGACACAGGGCAGGACTACACGGGCTGGGGGGCCTTTCATCTTGTGAGCCTGAAGTCTGAGTGAGCGGAGTGAGATCTGAGGCCTAGAGCCTCTCAGGAGCAGGGATCCCACCCTCAGGTTGAGAGCAGGAGGTCAGACATGAAGGAGAAACACAGGCTGGACAGGTGAGGACCATGGTGGGGTGGGCTGGGGGAGGGGAAGAACAGGCCTGGCGGAAAGACAGGCTTAAAGAGCCTGTGTGCACCCTCTCTCTCTCTCTCTCTCTCTCTTTCATACACACACACACACACACACACACACACACACACACACACAGACTCAGAGACAGAAAATGAAAATGGAAATGTGATAATGTGAAGACCCAAAAAGTTGACAGGACATTGATAAACTATTGATGGGTGCTAAGAGGACACCTAGGATAATCTGTTCTTTTTTATTTATTGGGTTTATTGGTACATTTTAGACATGCGTTATGGCCACATTCAGCCTTATAAATCCATACCAGTATGTGTTCTCACTTTTCCCATCCTTCTCCCCTCCAGGCCACCCCCTCCATAAGCATAAGCTTTGTTTCAATTTTTAAAATTTTTTACCATCTAACTTTTTCTCTCCCCTCTTCACTTTCATCTGCCCGCCTTTCCACTTTCCCTCTGAACATTTTCCACTAGTTCACGATATCTAACATACTTTCTAGACCATGTAAATACCGTATCATCTCTCTACTACGATCTGGTCTTTTTAGGATGGCTGACTCTGCAGATTGAAAGGAAGGGAGTGGATTGAGGTACAATCAGGCAGGAGCTAGGGTGGTCACGTGTGTATCCCGGGACACAGATGATGGGTTCATGTCCCCTCTGCCTGGATTTTTCGTGCTTTTCTGGAAGGCACTTTTTCTCCTGGCTTGCTTCCCTAAGATTTCATTTCCACCTACCTTTACCCATGACCCCGAGCAGACCACGAAGAGCAGGTAGCTTTTTATCTCCACATGAAACTTGGGAAAGAAAAGTTCCCTGGGTCACAAAGGTAACCACATAGACTGTCAGAGCTTTAAAAATACTTCTTTACAACAACTTCTGCATGAAGTGAACTTGAAGAACAAAGAAAAGAAGGCTGAGGTAAATGCAAACCCCCCCAACCTCTTTATTATCATGTATAGATTTAAAATGTCATACCAGGAACAGCTCAAGAACAAAGACAGTCTCTTAACAGCAAAAGAACACATGACCTACCTCACCCAAACCTATTTGTGACTGCTCCTGAAATATATAAATAGTTATATAGATAACGCTATTATTAAAATATTACATAAGTATTCTTTTTTTTTTTTTTTTTAGTATTTTGAGATAGGGTCTCACTTTGTAGGTCAGGCTGGCCCTGAACTCACTATGTAGTCCAGGCAAGCCTCAAATTCAGCAGTCCTCCTGCCTCTGCCTCCCAAGTGCTGGGAGTACAGGCATGAGCCACCATGCCTGGCATTGTGGTATGTGGTATCGTTGATCAAACTTGGGACCTTGTGCTTGCCAGGCAGATGCAGGAACCACTGAACTAAATCCCCAGCCCTTACTTTGTATTTTTATTTATATTTTATAAAATCATAAAAGTAATTACATCAATAATGCAATTATATATTTATTAGATAATTGTATTTCCTCTATATAAATTATATCTATATAATCCAGACAACATATATTTAATTATCTACATAAGAATCAATATTAGTATTCTTATTTGCATGCAGAAATAATCATCTGGAGGTTTTTTTTTTAAACATCAGTTTTATGTTTTCAAAAATATTTCTTTCCCTTCTCGGTAAAATGTTGGAAGTAATCTTAAGCAGCTCAAAATTATCTTACTCCAATATTTATCAATCAAATACTTCACTATGGATAAAGTGTTAACTGAGGCTCTAACAAAATATATTATGGGACTTAGAAATCTTATCCTAAAGCAAATTTCTTCTCAGAGGAGGAGTGCCTGCATGATTTGATAATATTCTCCCGCCCCTAGCACAGAAGTTCCCAAAGGCTAATGTAAACACAGATAAAAATGAAGAAGGGCTTAAGTCAGAGAAATGCCAGTGACCACCTTTTGCATTAAAGAGGATAGTTTCCTGCTTTGAGGAAAAGGACTAGTTTCAACAAAGCAGTGTGGAAATGCTTTCTAGTTGGGAGATTAGGACATTTTCATTCTTTCAATATTCTAATATATATACTTTTAAAAAAATTTATTTTTTTGTGGTACTGGGGATTGAACTTGGACCCTTTGCTTCCAAGGTAGTCATGGTACCTCTTGAGCTAAGTCCTTGTCCTCAGAGCATATTTCTTGATCATAACAATATTGACATTTTGGGGAAGATGATTCTTTCGGGAGTGGAAGGTTGTTCTGCGGATTGTAGGGTATTTGATGGCCTCTCTGTTCTCTGACCATTAGATTCCAGTAGTGCACCCCACCCAACCTTCATAACGACCGGACATGTCTTCAGTACTTGCCCTGTGGAAAGTTACTTTTATTTGCGAAACATACAGTATATGGAGAGATTTGTGGTTAATCAAGTCCTATTTTCTTCTCAGAAATTGCCCTTGGCATGAAGATAAATTCATGTGCTTATATTCCTAGTAAAAGAGCTGAAGAGATACTGAAGGTTCTTTAGCCAAATACACAGCCTCAGGGGAGGTCAGGTGAGCTAATCTTAACCAATATTTGCTGGACTCTGCGTCCTGGTTGGAGTGTAAAACATAAGAAAAAGAATGGAAAGTGAGTTGTTCTAGACATAAAACCATTTAGTAACTTTTGACATTGATACTTGCTTCTTCCAAGTCAGATTTGGTGGTATGATATGTGGTACTGATTGCTGTATGTGGTTACAAGGGATTGAACTGAGGACTTTGCACTTGCAAGGCAGACGTTGGAAACACTGAGCTAAATCCCCAACCCCAATCAGAAAATAGTTTCTGAACCTTAAAATATAAGCATGAATATTATAGTATATCTGGACATTCCCTCCCCACCTCCAACAGACACACAGATTCAGAAACATTGTAGGCTGCATTTGTGGAAAGTGATTGGATTAGGAAGGCACAGCTGGCTGGGTGTTGGGAGGGGCTCTTCCAAGGAGGTCACTGGGCTTCACTTCCAGGTCACTGGGCTGTGACCTGGAAGTACATCTCCCTGCCTGGCTCCTCCCTTTGCTCTCTACATCCTGACTACCATGAAGTAAACAGCTTTCCTCTGCCAGACCCTCCCACCATGACTTCCTGCCAGCTGTCAACTAAAACTGTGAGCCAGAATGAATCTCTGTTCCTTTAATTTGTTGCTGTGAGCACTGAGTCCCACCAATAAGAAAGCGACTGAAACAATGAACAAAAATAGCATTTTATTAGTCAAACTTTTGAGTTCACTCATATACCATTTATACATTTTTAAATCAAATGATGAGAACACTACATTCTTTGATGAAAATAAATATTTTAAACTTTTAGTTAAAACATATCACTTGAAACTATTCATTTTCTACACAAGGTATTCATTTTCTCTTGTAGATTGTTTATTGCATATGCCAGATATGCTATCACTCTTTGGCTCCAAATGTATCTGTTTTGCAATAGTAGGATTGACCCCTAAAATCCCTCTTATCAGCTGGAAAAGTCAAGTGTAGTCAGTATCATCTGCAGAAACATTGAAGGAGAAAGTATCTTCTCTTCATAGAGTTCATGCACTTAGCAGGCTCCTGCAACATGCATATCTTTTGCTATTTTTTCATTGTAGACTGTTTTTGCAGTACATATGATTTCTGAGTATTGTTTCCTTGTATGTGACATGAGGTCATCATGTATGTGGTCTCTCCTTCAAACAACTTTCTGCCAGCACCTTTCAGCTGGCTTTGCACTGAGTTCTGAACCCTAACACCACCCTATGGTCAGCTTACCCTAGGAAGCCCTGAGAGACATTTTAAGCTTTTGCTGATTTAGTCCCTCAAAATACTTCTCCACTATCTCACTAACCATGACTGAAGGCTAGTCAAAAATTCTACTTCTGGTATATAGATAACTTCTTCTATTTCAGACCAACAGGTATGGGCTACTATCTGTATGTGGTATTTCTGCATTCTTTAGAATTTCTTTGTCTTTCTAGTCAATCTCATTATGGAAATTCCATGCACAACTGCTTTACATTATTGCATTTTTAATATTAAAATTAGTAGGGGGTTTTTATTTGCTGATTAGACCCTGATGTATCATTTTGAAATCACCAAAGTTCTTGTATACTAATTCTAATATATGAATCATCTATGAGTATTTTCCTATTGATTTTATTTTCCATTAACTCTGAATGATAGTCTTCTATTTCTTCCAATGTCTAAATATTTTTTTATTGTATAGTGTATGGTGTGAATAATGCTTTGTAGAAGTTTTAAGTTATCTTCTGAAAAAATAATGAAAGTGCGCATTTTCTTACCAGGTACTTCAATTGCTAGATGAACTTATTGATATGTAGACACTTGCTTTAAGACTTTGTTACTGTGGAGCTATATCCATTTTAATGAATCACAGGGTATGCTGTCTAGTTCTTGGTCATAGTTCTCACTCTCAATGCATAGCTGTTTCGAATAAAAGGCCAAGATTCTTATTAAACCCCTCTAATTCGGCAGATTTGAACTCAATGCTCCATGTCCTTAGCGTTGATCTATAACTAAAGTCTTCTAAATTCTTTCAGCTTTAAAGATGTCCTGCCCTGGGATAACTAGAGTTTTATTTTGTACATAGACATCAACAGGGTAGTTTGGATTTCTTCATTTTGCCATCACATAACTTAACATAGCCAAAGGGCAGTGGGTCTCTGTGCGAGTCACAGTCCACCACAGCATCTACTCACTGCGCATCAAACTTAGACACAGTCTCTGGGGTTCCTCCTCGCACAATGATCTCATCTCTGGAGCAAATGTGTTGCAAGCCTCTGTCTGAGCTGTGTTACGGTGCCCCATTGGGGAATGTAAGTCAGCTTCCGGTCCAGGTTGAAAAGGTTGAGAAATAGATCCCCCTTCTTGGTGGAAGGACTTCCACCACATTGCAAAGGTGAGGACATAAGGCTAAGAATTGCTAACATCTTACAGTCTAACATCTATTCTTTCAAAATATATTTTAAAATTACTTAAAGCTCCTGTTTGTTTTGGGAAATTTAATTGATCCAATATATGCTGTTCTACTGTTGCCAAACAATATTTCATTAATTTTCTTGTACTTTATGTTATATGGTTAAGATTTTTCTGGGTTTGGGATGTAGCTCAGTGGCACTGTGCCTGTCTCACAAGCACAAGATCCTGAGTTTGATCCTGGTACTAAAAAAGAAAAAAAGAAACACACAAACAAAAAACCCAAAGAAAAGAAAAACAACAACCAAAAAGGCTTACAAAACTGTGTGTGCTTGGTTTAAGTTAGACTGTGGTGATGAGTTACACTGAATTCATTACTAAAACTATGGATGGTTTGCAAATTATACTTCGGAATGCTAATCTATTACTTAGCCTAAAAAGGCGGTATTATATTTGGAATCAGAGGAGGCCTCCTGGAACAGCTGGCTTGATATAAATGGAAACAATGATACAAGTTACTATAATAACTTTATGTGGAGATAAGAGGACTGAAAAATATTGTCCGTGATGACATATTGTGTGCGTTTCGCAGCTGGGTGTAGGATCTACGATAACTTGTGGTGCGGTGAGATCAACTGTAAAGCATCAGGGTAGGATGCAGACAGCGCTACTCTCTGGACTCTTCTGCACCTATCTCTTAATTTTTACTCTGGACTTCATAAGGATATTTTGAAAGTTTTCAATGAGATCGTCACCTAATCAGCTTTGCATTGCAAATGAATCACCGCAGGGCTTCATTGCTCACGGGGAGGGACCTGAGACGGGAGGGAGGGTGGCTGCTGCAGACCAGGGAACAATTACAGAGTCAGTAAAATATTTAATCGGAGAGATGACGATGACTGGAACGAGGAGAGTTTTCGGGGGAATAGAAAACAAATGCTTCTCTAAAGTCAGCCGTGTGATGATTAATTACAAACGGGGGATAAAGGTGAATACGAGTTGCAGATTCACTCTAAGACTTTGGCCTCTGCGTGTATGTAATGTGCCAACTTCAACAGCAGTTGAGATAGAGATTTGAAGATTTTGCTTTTAAATAGGATAGGTGCCATGTCCAGGTAAAAATAAGACATTATGGGGACAATGTTTGCACAGGTCTTTAGAAGTATCAGATAAGAGTCCTTTTTTTTTTTTTTTCATGGAGAGTCATTGATAGGAGTAGAATGGATGATATAGTGAGGGTAAATTATAGATTTTTTTAAAAGAGTCACAGCTCAATTCAATAATAAAATATCAAGTGTTATGGCTTGGACTTAGAATGTTTCTCAGTGGCTTCGCACGTGTAGAAGTGGGACTTTTAGAAGATGGCTGGACCCTGGTGGTGCTAAAGTTGACTTGCTGTTATGAACTGAGACGTCGTGAGACTAGGTCCTGGAAAGGTAGATCCCCACTTCAGCTCCTGCTTTCTCTTTCTGCTCTCTTGGCCTCATGAAATGAGCGGGTGCATAGTACTATAGGCCTTCGACAGTGCTGTTTCTGTCACTAGGCCTGCCAGACATGGAGTGAAACTATTAAAATGAACCTCCACATTTTTAAGTTGTGGGTGAAGGGTAATGAGTCTCAGTGACTAGGAAGTAACTAATTAAAATTTTGTTACCATGGCTAATCTGACCATATGGTTTACAAGCCTTTGGAACTGGCTCATAGGAGGAATTTCAAAGATTTTCAATCTACTGGCCAGAGAAGTTTCCCTAGAATGCTGTAAGCCATGCTTGCTACAAGATTCTGGCTGGAGCTAAGACCAGAATATTGACAGTAATGCAGAAGGTAAAGGCCAGACTCACAATGATTTGGCTGGCAAAAGAACTGCATTGACAGTCGACTCAAGATCATGTATGTTTTGCTCTGGCAGAAAATTTTTTCCACGTTCTGCCTAAGAATTTGTAAGAAAGTGAGATTAAAGGCAGTAAACCAAAATGGTGGAGGAAATACCAAGGGAGCCCAATATTCAAGATGAAGCATGGGTACTACTTACTGCTTTTAGCAAGATCTACAGTGAGAATCAGAAGTAAAAACCCATTGAAAAGATTTTAGCTTCACCCAAAAGAAAATGCCTACAAAATTGTGGCACAGTGCTGGGCGTGGTGGCTCATGCCTATAATTCCAGCATTCAGGAGGCAGAGACAGGAGGATTGCTGAGTTTGAAGTTTGCCTGGGCTACATAGTGAGCTCAGGGCCAGCCTGAACTACAAAGCGAGACCCTGTCTCAAAAAAAAAAAATTGTGGCACAGGGGAACATGTTGCTGAAAAGTTTAATGTTTTTAAAAATCCAAGTATTTTGTTCTAGAGCAATAGAAAAGATGCTTTGAGGATATTATAGGAATCAACAGTACTCTACTCTTCACAGGTTTAAAGGTACAAACATGAGACTTTGCTTTGAGAGCTCCAGGTTCACGCTGCTGAAGAATTGCTGCATGGGGTGTTGTTTCCCCAGGATTTACTTTACAGTGTTCAGCCATTTGGGCACCTAGAGGCCTCTCCTTCTATGACTGAAGGAACCCAGGATACAGTTGGAGCTGTTGACCCACTTCGCCATCAATCACACAGTGCTGGGTTTTCAGGGATATAGAATACAGGAGTTGTGGGATCAGGAAGGCTTTTACCCAGGAGTCAGAACAAGATCTTGGAGGCCTGGCAGTGTGGCCTTAAAAGGGCAACATCTGAAGCTGTAAGAGTGAAGCTGAATGCACAGCAGAGACCCTTGGAAGTTGTAGAAGGCAATTATGTGATCCTCAGCGAACAAAAGCTATAGACCATGAGCAAAGCCATCCCAAGAGGGAGGCCATGGAGATGGAACTGGTGACGCCATGGCGGGGATTGCTCACAGCCTTTGAAAGTCCTATCTTGCCACCACTTGCTCTGAGTGCTCTACCAGGATAATAGCATTTAATATTTTCCCTGATAGCTTTTAATCTTGCTTTGGTCCAATGTCTCTCTATCCCTCTGTCTCTACCTTTTGGAATAGGATTCTTTATACGATGCTGCTCTATGTTGTAAATGTTTAAATTATGTTCTGATTTTATAGGAGTTCACAGATTAGTCTGCTATTGAGTCTCTGAGGTGAATTTGAACTTAGACCGTTCTGGGATCTTGAAAGTGTTGAATTTGGTGACTCTTAGAAATGGACTAAATGCCTTTTGGACGGGGAAGGACATGACTCTGGGGGGAGTCAGGCATGGATTGTTAGAGTTGGTTCCACCCTGACAGCTCCAGCCCACCTTCTGTAATACGTGGAGTCTGAGGCAATGAAAATAGTTGGCACAGTTGGTAATTCAATAGATATTAATCACCAGGTGGGTGGCTCAAGCTTTCATCCCAGCACTTTGCAGGCACAGGCAGGAGGATTGCTGCATGTTTGAGGCTTGCTTGGGTTATAGAGTGAGTTCAAGGCCAACCTGAACTACAAAGCGAGACCTCGTCTCAAAAAACTTAATAAGAAATGTTATTAATAAAATATCTAATAGTTGTGGAATATAAGCCCCGGGGGGGGGTAGATTTGTTTTCTGTTCTCTCTTCAGGACCAGGGACAGAGCCTAAGCATGTTGGGTAGAAGTGCCAAAGCACTCTGTCATCTGAATACGGGAATACATAGGTCTTGAAGATAGAAAGTTTTATTACTAAGCAGCTCAAATAAGCAAATAGAAATCATAAGCCATCCAGAAGAGGGTGAGGATAACTTGAAGAATGTCATCCGTAAGAAAATAGGGACAAGAAAAGTTGGAATTTGTGTCATTGGTATTCAGTGTTAAGTGTCAAAAATCAATGCCTTAAAACTCACTCTCCAGGTCATTTTCAGAATAAAATAAAATACATGAATAAATGTGGAAAAAAGGAAATCCAAATTTAGCTTTGGCTGTTATTTAAACTACATTCTCACTGGAATAAAAAATAAAATTCAGTGTCATTCAACTGTAATTTCATGCCAACTATGATTTGTCACCTGTAGTTATTACTGAATTAGTCTGGATATATATAAAGACCATTTTAAATGTGTTTTTAAACTTTCTGTTATGCAAGCTATCTGTGCATGCTTCGCCCAACCAGCTCCATGCCAGAGGAGACTAATTAATATTGTCACTTATATCATAATTATCACATTTACAAGACAATTGGAGATACAACCTAGTATTATTTCTTTTTTTGGTGCATTTTTAATATAGCCACTGTTATAGAAAGCATGTGAAGACCTTAAATTAAAAATGTTCAAAAACTAACAACTCAACATTTCTATTAAGAAGTTTTGTAGTTAAAAAGCTCCCAGCATTTGCACCAAAATCTGTACAATCCAGGAAGCAAGTCTGGTGATGGTGCCATGAATTGGAATGTGAGCACTCTGCCGTTGGATTCTAGCACTTTCTTCCTGGACTTATGGTTCTCAGTGATGTAAAAATTAGTACAGCTAAAGCACCTTTGGGACAGAGAATGAAAACAGATGTTGTGACATTTTATCCCTTTAGCTTTGGGGGGAGTGTTTCATTTGTCTGGTTCGGTAAAACTCTTGTTGGTAAATTGAGACTATTTATCTAGAATTTAAATCACAAATCTGTTCAGTATTTCACACAGAAAAAATTCTCAGAGGTACGGAATGCAGCGTGGGACAGCTGGATGTAGAAATGTCAGCAGCTGTTCGCAATGTTTGTTCTTCTTATAGCTCAACTCAGAGCAGAGCCCGAGATCACCTGTTCAGGTGAACCCCAAGAGGCTGGCCTGAAACAGGTGATCTAAAGTCCCAGACATACATTTGCCAGGATGAAGGGCACCTTGTTTTCATTCCCCGGTGACATCTTTTGTTTCTAAGAAGTGTTCTTCTGTTTTAGGAAAGCAGGGAAATAAAGACATAAATAAGGATCAGAGAACTGGTGGGCACCTTACAAGTGCGGTTAAGAGAGCGAGGATTCAATTCTCAATGTGATTTAGGGTCCACAAAACCCACTATCCTAGTAATTGAAGGACAGTACATAAAAAGGAATCACTTTTACTCTTCCTTTGCCCAGGCCAGATATTGTTAACCAATTCAGCACTACTGCTGCCGAACCTAGGTAGAGCATACTTCTCCATTCTGTGCTTCAGAGACCCACGCGCTTTAGCGCAGAGAAGCCTTCTTACCACACCTGGCTAAAGAACCAGCTGATGGGCTCTGTCAACAGAAGAGAAGGAATAAAATGCTTCCATACCGCCTTTCAGTTTTCCGAGGGGACCAGCCTGGAACATGGCTAAGGGCTGCACTTAAGTCAGTGCTACATAGCACCTCAGCACCAGCCAAGGGTGTCCTCAGGTTCTGAAGAGGGCGCCTCCCCGTTAAAAAGAGAAAAACGTTGTCCTGTAACTCAGTTTCCCTGAACAACAGTAACCACCGCTTTGAGTAAAGTGTCTCATTCTGCTCAAATAGATTCTTTAGATTTAAGTTGTTCTATTGACTTACATAACCTGGGTGAGTGTCTGTTTCCTATTCAGATTGAGTTGTATGGACACAGAGGAATCTCACTGATTGTTTCAAAAAAAAGGTGCCTTTGTGTGTTCGTGGGACCTAAGAAAATGTGGACCTTCCTGAAGCCTTATTATCTATGGTTGAATGTGCTGTATACTCTGGATGGGATGTTCTGGAACTGGTTGGCTGGTCTCAGAACAACAGAACTACACGTTATTTACTGACAAGGTTATGGTTTTTGTTCTTTCTGTCATTCACCCATCATTGTTTTCTGAGCTCTGACTTTCTGAGCTCTGGACCCTTTGTCATCACATTTATTTGTTCTTTTGTGAGTTTTAACATTACACACTGATATTCAAGTTTCTGTTTGAATACAACCAACTAATTCTGCATGTTGTAAAATTCTCTTCGGAGTATCCGCTCTACCCACTATGAGACTTCCATCGCTGTGTTAAAACTTTTTATATATTCATCAGTAGCGTAAGACATTTGGAATAATATGACCTGATCCCCCTCAAAAGCTTTGTTCACATTTTTTTCATCTTTGAGAATTTGCAGCATAGAAAATGGCCAAGGGCATATATAAATAAGTTATATTGTTAAAATCTTAGTGGAACACTGAATATAATCTTAGGATTCCTTGGAGTTCAGAGAAAGGTTGTATTTTAAACATATTTCTGCACCACACTTTCCCTAAATATGCTACAATTTATAAATAAATAAACATTGCTTCATATTATGCTGATTCAATGGCATTTTTGTTTACTGATGTTTTGTTCACTGCAAGATATCCTTTTTCTTAAATAGATGTGAAAGAAGATGCAAATATTATAGACAGAGAGGGCATTATTTAAATTGTAATAACTAATATTGATGATGTTATTAACATAATCATGCCTAGTATTTATATTTTCCCTTTTGTTTTGGCTTAAGTTGACTTGAAGATCTAGGGTTGCACTGTTACCATTTGATGAAATTATTTCATTCTTTTCTGTTTTGCTGATGAATCCCAAGTTAAGGCTTTACAATTTTATTTCTATTTGTTCTCTTTTATCAAACTACTAAAATTTAAAGGCTCACCCATTTTTATAAATCCCATTTACATATTACACACACACACTTAAAGCTAGAAGAATGGAAAACATTTACCTTCTACTGGGTTTTCTTTGGAAGAAAATAGTGAAAAATGTAGAATTCAAAGAATGGTGTGAAATTAGCAAGCAAAGATGGTACCTGGCAGAGGGTAGGGGATAAAGTCATCAGTGCTGCCACAGATGGATAACTCTGGAATGTCATCACACACAAATATCTCTCGGAGAATTGTGAAAAACTCCATACTTTGCTTCTTAGCAAAGAAATTAGAATATTTTAACTGAATTTACTGGTATATTTTAAGTACATACTATGATCACATTTATCATAGAGCATTTGTACCTGTACATGCTATATTTTGATTCTTATTTTTCCCGATCCTCCTGCCTTCTCTTCACTGCTTTTTCTGATTTGTAATTTTTTTCTAAAAGTCCCATTAATTTATTCATTTCCTTCCATTACTCTCCACTGTTTGAAATTTAGATATACTTACTATTATTTTTCTTTATGTAATAATAAAATTACATGATGCTGAATTTTCCTTACATGGCAGTCTGGGGCATGCTCTATAATTCTTATATTCTACATGTCACTGTTATTATTTTCTAAATAACTTGTGATTGCAGTTTTAATCACTTTTCTTAATAGTAAATTAGCAATTTTCTTCAAGGCTGGCCTAATTTAAGTATTAAATCTTTTTATTTTAATTGCTGGGTCTATCGCATGATAATCAGATTACTGTGGCCAAAGCAATTTGCACCTTGATTGAAACTGCTAAGGTCTTTAGCTAGGCCTGTAAAATCCAATAACACTTAGTGCTCTTCTCAAGAAAATGTAAAAAAAGAATTTATACCATTGTTTTTAGGGTTTGCACATCAGTAAACAGTCACTTACTGATGCTGCACCAATAAAATGCATTATTTTGAGTTATACAATATGAAATATGTAAATTATTATTATTGTTATATTTACTAAAAACGATAGGAGAAACAGCTTTGGAAAACTGGACATTATGTGACAACATTGTATGTGTTATCTTATTAGTTACTGCACTGATCCAGTGGCATTTTGATTAATAAATAAACTGAGGGAATAGAAAAATGAATTAAATTCTTCAGTGTCACGTGGCTGACAGAAGAATTCACACTCAGGTCTGGCTGTACTCAGAGCCCATAATCTTGATCACAGACAGTCTTGTTTGCTACCTATGACATCAATTGGGAGGTCACTATATGTAAGCTATGCTCATTTGACAAAGGGAGTTCACATTTTATAAGTGATTTCATTATAATTTTTGTTACATGTTTTATAGTTCTATTTTTAAATATTTTTTTATACCTTAGACTGAAGTGTTTTTTTCCAAGAAGGACATGAAATGTAATACATCATTTTGAAATTACATGTGACAAAAGTATGAGGTAATGGATTTGTTAAATAGTGTAATATAATGACCATTCATATATTAAAACATCCTACTGTGTCTCATAGATAAATCCAATTATATTTGTTAATTGAAAATTTTGAAAACAGATTTCAGTGCACTTGTAAATTTAAATTATTGACAAAAGTCTTGTGTATAGATATAAAAAGACCGGTGGGGTTCCTCCTAATGTGTAACAATGGAGCATATGGAAATTCTCTCCCTCTGCTTTTTAAAAAGCGGATCCGTGAGAGTGTTTTTCTTTATCTTAGAATTTCAGAGATCTCCTCACTAGCTGTCTAAAACATAGGTGGCATTTTTAAAAAATGAATTCTTTATTGGTACAATTTATATACATCTCACAATCACATATAACATTGGGGAATCTGTACCAGTATATGACACAAGTTAATTCTCATTTTTACCCATATCCCTACCCACCCACACCTCCCCACCTCCTATATACATGCTCTTTTATTTTCTTTCTGAATCCTATTTATTCCTTCCCCTCATTACATTCCCACACCAAATTTCCTATGGAAATTTCCCATTCTACAAAAACTGTCATACTTTCTAGAGCTCATTTGCATCTGCAGGTGCTCATATCACAGAGAAGATCCAGTATTTGCCTATCTGTGATCTATTTATTTCACTTATTAGTGTATCCTCCAGGTGTCTCCATTTGTACATAAATGAATCCATTTTGTCAGTCTTTATGGCAGAATAATACTCCATTTTATAAAAAACACACATCTTCTTTATCCACTCTCCATTTGATGGGCATTTGGGTTGTTTCCAAGATTGAGCTATCACGAACTGAGCTGCTATGAACAAGGGTGTACATCTGTTTTTCCAGTGTGATTTTCATAGGCAGCTTTTCTTGAAGGAGAAGAGATCAGTAATAGAGCTACACCCTTTGGTTTTACATTATAAATGAAGCCTCATTTCATGAGGCTTAGTAAGGTCACACCCAGATGAAAGTGATGACAGTAAATTTATAAAGAAAACCTGGTGAGTTTCCAGATCTACGGACCAAGCAGAAAAGGAACAAACAGTGGACACAGAGAAGTGGGGGGTGGGGTGGAAGAGGGAAGAGTAGAGTTAACACAGAGCCTCACAGACAAGCCCTGTATGAGGCTGAAGTATAGAAGGGATGTGGTGTTGTTAAGAGAATAATTGATGTCAGAGAGACAGACAGACAGACAGACAGACAGACAGACAGGGAAGAAGGGAGGGAGAGGAGGAGGAAGGAGAAGAGAGGAAAGGGAGAACACTTACATGCATTTTGGGAAGCTTTGTCATTAGTAATTTTGTTTAATGCCTTGAGTGTTCAGCTATATAAAAAATATCGAAATAAATACTTCTGTCTAAGCACCTGTCAGGATTGTAAAATTCAGCTATGGCCCTAAGTATATTTTTTCTCTATTTAAATCATCCAAAACATTAATGTTTTTGAAGATAAACTGATGATCCTCTTCATTATAAATTTATCTGTTTAATTTAAGCTCCTCTTTGCATTAATTTCTATTCTTTTTTATTTTCAGAACTTAATCCTATATTTTTCTCATAATATCTCTTTGATTCCATAAGTTCTCATATTTTTGTTGTTTTTAAAATATCTTTTATGGGCATTAAAATACTTTGCATTGGGGCCGGAGATGAGCTCAGTGGTTCCGCCGCCTGTCTCACAAGCTCAAGGTCCTGAGTTCGATCCCGGTAACCACATACAGTGCTGGGGGTGGTGACTCACGCCCACCCACAATCAATACCGCATACCACAATGCCGGACGTGGTGGCTCACGCCTGTCGTCCCAGCACTCGGGAGGCAGAGACAGGAGGATTGCTGAGTTCGCGGCGGCTTGCCTGGGCACCATAGTGAGCTCAGGGCCAGCCTGAACTACAAAGCGAGACCCTGTCTCAAAAAGCAAAAAAAAAAAAAAAAAAAAAAAAATTCACATAGGCAGGTATAAGCTCCTTTAGGGAGAGGGTCTGGATTGTTCTTTATTATAATTTAGCACTCAGAATTTAACCATTGGAGGTTCAGGGTACTCTAGAGATTTACACACAACCTCCACCTTCCATGAGACTAAAGCTGATCTCTCATCTTTTACATCCCCGAGCACAGGATATGACTCCAGAGGGTCACAGAAGCCTCCTCGGTACCACTCTGGCATGCGCCCCACTTCCCGTCACAGCAGTGCGTTTTAAATGTATTTTCATATTTCAGTTTATCCACGGTTTGGAGGCTATGTAACCCATTGTAATTTTAAGAAAGGTTTTCAAGTCACACATGCATCGAACCTAAGTAGAGAATCAAGTTTTGGAAACTGTTTCTCATCAACTGTACTTAGAAGTGACCTTGTGTTGTCGATCAAAAAAGCAGCAGACAGAGAAGCATCACCTGGCATCTTCAGGGGAGTTAGCTTTTTGCCTCTTTGATGATTGTTTTTCTGCAAGATCCTAAGATAGCACATTCTTGTGGGAATTGGATTTGCTACAGAGAGTTTTGATGCCATGTTGGGGAAGAACAAAGCCCAATTAACAAGCCTCTTCGACTTGAGGAAAGAAACATCGTGGGAGAAAAGTGCTGGGGCCTTGAGTAGCTACGGAGATCGAAAGGAGTGGCACCGCTCAAGGAAAATAAAGTACAGGAATCCAAGCAAAACACGAGCAAGAAACGGTGCGCATGTTGGCAGGGACTTATTTCTAGACTTATTAGATGGTTTCAATCACCTGCAGTAAGAATTTTAAACAATGTTTTTGAAATAATATTTCTATTTACCTGTGTGTATTCAATTATGTAAAATTAGAAATCCTCTTTATTGTCTGAGCGGCTACATTTTATTTATCTTTTTAATAATGATGGCCAGTTTTATTTGTTTTTAGGTGAAAACGTGTAAGCACTTTGGAATTCATTATCCTACTTTTGATCGAAATATTGTATAAAATTAAAAGTGAGAGATAAGGAACTCGTGATGACAGTACAGTTCATATTTGTGAGGACCTCTGTCCATTCAATGACAACAACAACAAAAAAAGAGCACAAGAAAGATTATGAAATACCTGAACCAAATCGGTGGGTTCCTCCAAATGCTAAAAACCAACATTTTCTTTACCATTTGTAGATCGTGTGACAAGTGTGTGCATCAAAGGGGGAGCTGATTGCTTTTTCCTCCCTTCTGTTCCTCAGTCAGACTTCAACTTTCTTTCAGTCAGATTGGGAGCTTCCCACTCAACTCCTGTGGACTGCAAGTACTCCTGGTAGGGTTGCGTAGCAACTGTCACTCAACCTCACCTGCAAAAGGTTACTCCAACATCTTTTGTTTTCTTCTTAAACTTTTTCTGAATCTAGAAATAAGCAAGCCAGCTGGCAGCATTCTAAATAGAGCTGCTGAGATTTTTTTTTTCTAATACAACAGTATTGTCTGTCCAAGAGCTGCAATGAAATATATAATGGAAAGAACACACGTAAAGGGACAGGGAATAAGACATCGAGGCCTCCTTCTGCCAGACCCTGCCCATAGGATTAGAATCACCTCCTTTCCTCTGTCTTGGCCTCAGGTTTCTCTCATGGTGCAGGAAGCAATCGAAGGAGGTGGTTGTCTTGATTGCTTCCGGGGCTGACGTACTGCTGGTCGCCTGGAGGAAAGCCCTTGGGTGGACGCCATGCTAGGTGGTCTTGCGTCTTCCTCAGGGCGCCTCACTGTGGAGTGCAGAGAGCATCCTTGCTCCTCCTCTGTGTTCCATCCACATGGTGTCTTTTGGAGCAGACTCCTAGGGATTCCTGCCCGTGAAATACGCTGTGCACCGCATCAGTCCTCCATGCCCTAGTGGAGTACTGAAAGAAACAAGGCAGGATTTGGGAATCTCTGTTTTCCATAGAGGAACCTAAAGTTCAGAGAGGTTGATCCCATTCACCAGGGTGAAACGATAAGTGTCAGGACCGGCCCTTGAGCAGGAGGTACTGGTCTCCCTGAGTCTCTTTAACCACCCTTCATGGGTCCTCGGGCTTTGGACTGTGGCGTTTGTATACTGTGCTGTTAAGCACTTAATGGTACATGAAGAAAATAAAGTCAATTCAGTCGTGTTCAAATTGCAAATGTGAATTAATTAATTAGAATACCAATTTAAATAAATGAAAGGTCTATGTGTATATATAACGCATTGGGCTTCAGCTCTAGTTTCTTTCTCCATCTTTGAAATCAGCTGTCCACTGTTTTATTCTTGTTCCCCTACAGCTACACTCCATGAGGTTGTTCCAAGTCTTCGGGCCCTGGCCTACACGCTGTGTCCCCCTAAAATTCATACGTTAAAATCCTAATCCCTAATGTAATGGTATCAAGACAGAGACTCTCAGAAACAATCGTGACATGAGGATAGAACTCCCATGAACAGGACCAGTGTCCCTGTGGAAGAATGTCTGATAGTGACCAGATCGATCTTCTGCCTCGTGAGAACGTAGCCAAAGCACTGCTGGTAATCACCTGGGGCTCCCCCGGAGAGCAAATAAGCCTGGAACTCCTAAACTCTTATGAGGTATGAGAAACAGCTATGTGTCCTGTAGACTAGCCGGTTTCTGTTCTTATCAGTGCTCAGACTAAGATGCTTACTGCAGATACTTTTCCTGAGGGTTTCTAGGTGAAGACATGAAATGAAGTTCTCTATTGCCAACTTGCGCCATTTGCCAGGGTCCTGGTGGTCAGTGAGGACCAATGCTCTGTCTCTAGACCTGGCCTGGCTGCCCAGTCCCAGGTGCCTGAGGATAGCATCGGCATCAGTGAACTATAAGGGTGGAAGCAACTCACCCACAGGCCAGGAGGAGAAAACTCTGGTCAACACTATGAATACAATCTGACATTCCCCTGTGACTGATGTTTTCGCTTCACAGCTGAGGCTGAACAGCTGCCAGTGTCAGACTCAGCAATGAGGCAGCGACAGAAGGAACCCTGTGTGTGGACACTCTCTGTTCTCCATGTAGTGTCTTTCAGCTACACCGACTGACATTCCACTGAGGCAACTGTCTGCAGCCGGGTTGTCCCTCTGGCTGACAGAAGAAAAAGTTTATTTTATATAAATCTCTTCTTCTCTTTCCCTTCATACTACAGCTTGGATATTGTCTCAGTGATAGTTCTGAACAAAAGGAGACAATATTATTGGTAGGTAGCAATTTGGAAGGAAACTGACAGGTTCTTCCTATCGTGTTTCCTTTAAACTATCCTCATCCTGCCTTCTGTGTCTCAGGCGGCCATCCTGGGATGTCGGCGTTCTCCCTTCGCAGGGAGTGCTGCAGACGTGGGCTGCAGACATGGCCACGACGCCAGTGTTCAGTATTCTGTTATCTGCAGAGAGTCTTAATATGTCTTCGTTATGATGTGGATTCTACAGAAATATCTAATATTCTCACAGATGAATCCTGAGGACGGTTTCTTGAATAGCTCTAAAAGAAAAAAAGAAAGAGTTACCAAATGACTGGTTGATAATTTGAAAAGACAACTCCATTTAACAACAACAACAAAAAGGCTTACTTAAAAACATACTGACTCTACAGATGTTTAAAATGCAGGTTGAATATTTTCAACAATACAGCCTGTATGTTTTTTGTTTCTTTTGTGGATCCCTTAGGAAAAGACAGGTGTGTGCTTTGTGTGAATCAGGTGGATTGACTCTTTAAAATTTGTGCTTTGACATTAGCAAGTGACAATGTATAAAAACTTCAAAGTCGGTAGTGCATTTGGTACAATCTACCATAACGTGCCAGTTGATGAACACTTCCATTTGCAAACAGTTCAGTTCATGAACAGAAACACTGAACAAAATTTCATTTTGCTGTGTAACTCCACACTGGGTGCTGACCATGACCACAGCTATGCACCACTCTGAGGCGTGGTGGTGGCTCCCTCTAGCTGAGAGCACGTGTGGTCACAGTCAGACCTGTGAACACTTGCTGCGAAGCTTTGCTGTGTGCCTTTTCACTCCTACAGTGCTATAGAGCATTGTTCTGTCCAGCATAGCTCCAAGCAAGTGCAAAGCAGGCATGGTGATAAGTGAAATAAATAGGTCACAGATGTGTGTGTAAATATCATCACTTTTCTCTGGTATGAGAAGCTGAACATGCAAATGAGCTCTAGAATGTATGATAGACATTGCAAAAATAGAAGATATTCTAAGGGAAATGGGGGGGGGTAGGGGTAAGTCATGAGAGGAAAGAAAAACTTTTGATGGTAAAATAAAGGAAACAAAGCTTATGTATATGGGGGTGGGGTTTGTAGGATGGGTAGGGGAACAGGAAAAAATGAGAATTATGTCATATACTGGTACAAATTCTCAAAGTATGATCATGATGTGTATATAAAATGAACCTATTTCACAGTAGAAATTAAAATTAAAGTTAAAATTAAAAGAAATATAAAGAAAGCACAGAGAAAGGATAGTAAAAAGAAAGCTTAGAAGAAAATAAGCATGAAAGTGAAGGAGAAAATCACAGTAGTTCATGGTATTTGTGGACTGACCTGACCTCAAAGTAGAAGATGGAAGAGTCAACAATGTCTACTATTTTGAAGAATGAAGATGCCATCAAAGAAGTCATGCTGTTAACCAAGCAGAAGACACAGCGCTGAAGAAGGTGGAAAGATGTTTGTTACTGTGGTGGAATGAAAAACAATTGGCAGGTGGTAGAGTTAGTGAAAAAGCCAGGAAACTGCACAGTGATTTGCTGTAAGAAAACCTCTTTGCAAGGGCTGGGATGGATGAATGTAAAGCCAGGAGGGGGTGCTTTGATAAATTCTGTAAAAGAAATGGCACCCACAGTGTGATAAGATGTGGTGAGGGTTCTAGATCTGACCAGGCCCCTGCAGAAAACTCCAAGAAAGACTTTGTGGAATTCGTGGAGGCAGAAGAACATGTCACTTGACAAGTCTTCAGCAGGGATGAAATAGGCCTCTTCTGGAAGAAGATACCAAACAGAAGTGTGTCACACAGGAGAAGAAGTCACTGCCGTGACATGAGCCCATGAAAGAAAGATGGACCCTTTCGCTGCGTGAGAACACTCAGGATCAAGCTGTAACTGTGTGCCGTTTCCAGAGCCCTCTGGCATTCACAGAACACAACGTGAGCAAGGCGAGATCGCCCGGGATGGAGGCCACTCCGCCAGCTTGGGCCACATGGTGACTGTTCGCGGAAGGGCTACGTCAGGCGTTCACACCCACCATGAAGAAACGTCTTTCTGACGGCCCGCCTGAAAGGTGCCTCCTTCTGCTAGACAATGCTGCCTCAATTTTGGTGAAGAATCTGGTGGACATTAATGTTGTCTCTCATATCCAGAGGCTTCCTGCAGCACAGAAAAATAGAAGGGACATGAGACAGATTTTTCACCAAGGTTGATGGGGCAGCTGAGACGAAGAAGAAAGGAAAGCTCTGAAGGAGATCTCCCTGATGTCTTTGTGGAAGAAGGCTTTTCCTCCAAACCATCTTCTCCTCCCCACACTTTACATCCTCCGTGCCAGAAGTCACCACAAGCAAGTTCAGTATTTGCTTTCTTCCTACTGTACTGTAAGACCCTGTGCTTTGTTTCAAATTTTGTGTGGCTCAAAATATGTATGGTTCAGAGTGGATTAACATTATGGGGAAGTTTGATTTGATCTTAGTCAGAATCATGGAACAGATTAAGTTTGTGAACTGAGATACTGCTGTACTATTGATTTGCATGCAGAAAAAGTGTAGCTCTTTGCTAAAGGGAAGGTAAAAGTATTTCATCTAGCCTTTCCTCTTCTATAAAAGGTGTAATTCCCTTATTCTCAAGAATATTTATATATTGACAGTTAACTGTAATGAAATTTTCTGTGGCTCTTTCACAACAATCTCAACAGTAAGAATGGTTTCTGTGCTGTTTTAGTTTCCCTTCTTGGCCTGTGGTCCAGTGCATATTGCACGATACATGATCAGTACATATTTGTTGCCTGAATGAATGAGTATTTTAATGTTTAATTTAACAATTCAGTTCATTTCGGAAACTTGAAAAACTACTTATGGTATAGAAAAGACTTCTACATTTTCTCTGAGTGGAAATTATTTTGAAATTAATTGAAGCAGGATTCAAGCATATTGGGAAGGACATTGTTTCATCTTTTGTAAGTTTATTATGGATAAAATTGTGTGTGTTTATGAGGTACCAAGTGTCATTTCAATACCTGCGCACATGGTATAATATTTTAATCAAGGAAAGCATTCAAAAGGTATTGACTTGATTTTGAAATAAAAGGAGTCAAGTAAAAAAGACCTCAGTGCCCCAAATATTACTGTATATTTCCCATTTGGTAGCAGTAAACAACATTTAATTTATGAAAATAATGAGCATCCCTGTTGCAGAAGCTAATTAAATTTGACCTCAATACACATTCATAATAAGAAATGAACAAACACTAATTAGGAAAAGCCAAACAGTTCATGACCTAGTGACCATACAATAGTCATATGTTCAGGCAATGAAAACTCCAGCAAATAAATAATCTATCAAAATCCATAATTGCAGTATAACTATTGGAAATGTAGCTTGATGTATACGGAATAAAGTCTGATCTTGTGACACCATCATAACACCTTCGGTCAACCACCTCAGCTGCATATATGATTAACTAATTAGTTGTTCATTAGTCCTCAAAACTCAGTAATTCTCAGTAAAGTCAGTTGCCATTTCCATTATGAATGGAAATTCTTTTCTTGCTGTAGAGGAATGATGAATAGTTGGTTCTTTTAAATTGCTTTTCCTTAGCATCTGGAATAGATAGTAGGAGTGTAATTTCAGATCGAAATCCCTCAACCATGTGTTATTGCATTCAAGAGAAGTAAGAAGGAGCGATCAGTAGATTGACTTTTACCAGTATAGATAAATAGATTAATTTCAAATTCTCAGAAGTGCCTTCCTTTTAGAAAAATGTGTCTGGAAGCCGTGGCATGCCCTCCGTGCCACCCAGTTGCCCATGAGTTACTGTAATGGGAGGAAGACTTGGCTTCCTCTGAGAGCTGTGGGTCCAGCCCTGCCTCATTAGGGGAGAAATAGAGATCATGCCCAACTCGTTGGCCATTAGGTGGGAGGAATCGCATTGCTCTCATCCTTGACTCTGTACTGAACATATCGCCAGAGGCTCCAGTAGCAGAAGTGGAAGAGCTCTGGTTCGTTTCCTCCGTCTCTCTGTCTGCGCATCTGTGCTTGCAGGGGCTCCGAGTTCATGCCACTGAGCCTTTAGAAGGAAGCATGATCTTTAGCCTAGTCTGATTACGAGCTCTCCTGACCTCATCAATACATGATGTCTGGTCTCATTTCTACTCCTATTGTGATCCATTAACTCTCCGTATCAATGAGAACATGTAGTGAACATTAATGTTAAAAACCTGTTTCTAATTTATCTCATGAAAAAGATGATTTTTGGTCAATGGAATTAAAATTTCAAATGTAGTCTTTGCTTCAGTTACAGTCCTGTATCATAGTACACAATTATAGCTTCATATCATGAAAAATCGATTCACTGCCCAAAAAAATAATTCCCCTTAATTTAACTTATTCAACCCTTTCCTTCCTCCTTCTCAACCCTTGGCTATCAATTATATTTTTATCTTCATTATAGTTTTGTCTTTCCCAGAATGTTGTAAATTGAAATTATACAGTTTGTTCACTGTTGCTGAGTAAATTTACTGAACTCTACACATTTAAGATTGATCCATGTGTTTTGTACCATTTTTTCTTGTCACTGTAAAGGTTTCCTACTTACTAACAGTCATCTCCAACTAACTGAGAATATTGATTATGGCCTGATACTCAGGAAGGGGGATTGTTTGACGCAGATTATATTCGGCTTCCTGAATGTTTAGGGTGATACTTTTTGCCAGATTTTGAGGATTATCCCACCATTATCATTCAAAGTAACTATACATTCTTCCTTGGTCTCCTTCTTGAATTTGATCATATGTGTGTTGGGATATTTGATGTCTACAAATGTCTGAAGTGCTGTTGATTTTTCCTCAATGTATTCTGTTATTTGGATTTAAAATTCTTATTATTCTTTTATTCAAGCACTTGATTTTTCTACTGTGCCAAACCTGCTTTGAGGGTTTTTAATACATTTTTTACTTTTTAAACAGCTCATTGGGTATTATTATTTCAATAAGAAAAACAGAAGATCATTGGCTTTCTTCATACCAAAGAATAATATCATCTTTGAAAGTCTGAGATGTTGTCCATAATGAGTTGAAGTGAGAATCTATTTCAAAAAACACATTTATACAAAACTTTCCATATCATTACATAAAAAGTTTAGCCAAGCTTTCATGATAATTTGTCTTAAATTGCAAATATTTACAGATATGATCACTCTTTGCCAGATGTAACAGTAATCCTCTTCAATATGGTCAAACCAGCGGTTCATAAACAATGCCCTATCACTCATACTGTTAGTTTGAAGTCATCAGGTTAAGAAGATGATCAGGATTCAGTTAATTGATGTGTTTTCAAGTTCTGTAATATTGTTTGCTTAAGGTTTTTTTTTTTTTTACACTATTGACTTTTAAAAGCCATGTTTATTTTTCCTTCATCTGGCTACTGACACCGACCCTTTGGGACTGTCATTTTGATTCTTCAGAAAGACTCGTCCTGCAGGATGTTCATGTGTCCCTTACCCTACCTTTCTCCCTCTCTCCATCCAGACTCGTTAAATCTCCTCTCAGATTTAGCTGGAAGCACGTCCGTAAACAGGTCACGGCAACTTGTTTCCTGTGATGTGGAGTTGGGCTGCAGTACTGGGAAGGACGCTCTGCATCTCGTAACTGCTCATTCCACAGGCCTCTGAGGATTTCCTCTGCTTGTTTCACTTTTTAGACCTAAATTTTCCTTTCTCTGGCACAGTTTACCATTTATGTTTACTTATTATTGGCATATCTTCTTTTGATTATTGGGACATATTCTTTGATCTCTGGACATATTTGTAAAACACGCCTTGAAATATTTAGCAGCTCAATCCAACATGTGATTCCACTGAGAGTCTGTTTCTACTACCTGCTTGTTTCCAGAGCATAGAAAACTTTTTTTCTATCTTTATGTATCTTAATAATTTCTGTTTCTGAACTCCACATTACAAAAGACACATCATTTAAACTCTGGATTCTGTTTCATGCTTTCCACCAACACTGATGCTTTTGTTTGAGAGCCACCTGCCTGGTGTGGAATCGAATTCCAACCTCTGTCTTCCTTCTTCAGAGCCGCCCCACATACCTGTGTCGGTGTCTCCCTTGTTTGCTTAGCACCTCTCTAGCTGTCTCCCTTTCACTGACATAATTTGTAGCCATCCAGTGACTGACTAAGCGGGGTTTTTGCTCAGCAACACTACAGCAGCACGTTTTTCTATTTGGTCGCCTATGTTTTCTGCAGGCCGAGGACTTCATTTAGAAAGACAGTTGATCCGCAAGTTTCCCAGGACTTTTCAACTTTGGCCAGGCTCCTGCCTCAGGAGCACATAATCTAGAAGTCAGCTAGAACCGTGTGAATAATGTATGCACAATGTAGTTCTCCTACAATTCTTACATTCGTGGCCCCTGATTTAAATTGCTACATAGGGTATATGCCTTGCTGCTCCATGGGCCTCAATGAACAAAGAACACGAGATTATGTCAGAGAAGCTGAGCCATCAGGTGACACAGTCAACACGAGACAGAAGAGGCAGCTTCCGGTGCCAGGTGAAAAGATTGTTTTGCAGTAAACTTCTAAAAGCAAATCAAATGAATCTATGCTAAAACAACACTATGCTTACAGTAGAAAGAAGGTATGCACTGAGCGTTTATAATCCAAGCGGCACAACTGCTTGATGACACAAAGTTCACCACAAACTTGTGAGTAATGGATCCTGCTAGGACACTATGGTAGCTACAGTGTTACCAGGTAACTGTGATTTTACAATTCTGCTGTAGTCTAGGGACCCACTATCTATATATGGCCTATCTTTGACCTTTGTTAAAGGTCAAATACTGCATTAGGCACAAAACTGCATTAGCAATGTGTGATAGAACAATGTTCTTTTATTCACACATTTTTCTGCATCTTTCTCTGTCTATAAGTGATATTTTATATCCACTTACAAACACAATTCTTCATCCCTGTGCCTATACAGTTTACTGAATACATGTAGGTTAAATTTTATACAGTCACTACTCATAAACAGATCTCTAAAATCTTGTTCTTTTGCACAGTGCTACAATTTGTGAAATAATAATCATTCCATGAGTCATATAGTTATATGTAACAATTTTCCACCAGTGTTAACAGTTTAAAGCATTTTCTGAATCAGATGCTCAGACACGGTCGGTTCTGGTGTAATGGTTAGTATTAGTGTCTGACTACTCTTGCTTATAATATTTTAAAGTGTTATGCATGTTTTTAATTAAGAATGTATCATTATTCTTTTCCTTCTTAGGGTTGAATAGTTACATTTTATAGATAAACTGATTTGGATTATTATTTCATCACTTGATGGGTGTTGGATTTCATTTCATTTTTTCCCATTGTGAATCATGTTGCTGTAATGTTTGTGTGTGTGCTTGTGTGTGTGTATATACATATGTTTTCAATCCTCTTGGATATGTACCTAGAGCAGAATTGCCGGATCATATTGTAGCCCTGATTTATTCACTCACCCAAACATATTTTTAAATCGGTTGGAATATGTAACCCATTAGCCATATTAGGAGAGTTTACATGGAGTGAGAAATTTGCTGTTCTTTAGCTTATAATTAATTTCTTTAGTTTACTCATTAAGTGGTCAAGAAACAGAAGTGGGAAGATAAATGTCAAAAGCTGATTAAGCGAGGATGTCGTGTGGGCTACAGAGCACGTATACTGTAATAAATACAAGAGAGGGCAGCCTCACACTTCCACTTCCAAATGCATTTCTGGGGGTAAGATTTCAGCAGCTCACCTTCAGTGCATACAGGTAACAGGAGCCTTCTCCCTGTGCCAGCCCATGGGCGTGCCAGCTCCGCTGAATCCCCTTGTTGTTGACAAGGGTGGCAGGGTGCTCTCGTTTGAACAGCAAATCAGATTGCTCCTGGAGAAAGGAAATCAAAGACTACTGCACTTGATTTTATTTTCCTTGATTTCTTGAGTCCTGTGCTTTTACTCACTGCACGTGATTTACAGGATAGCATTGTTTCTCTCTTTGGAAGGCTGTGGTGCTGTTTCACAGGAGGGCACTTGATATTTCATTAAACCAATCAGGATGGTATATAAAAGAACCATGCACTTTGGGCAGCAGGTTCTGGGTTGAAATATTTCATCTTCATTTTGATTCAGGGCTTTTGTGCTTTTGGTTTGTTGTTCCATCAAATATGCTGTTTAGGTAGAAATGTTTGCAGATGTTCCAAGCTTGATTTATTAAAATGGTTTCAGTACAAATCCCCTATACAATTAAATGCCTATTCATGTGTTGTTCCAGAATGAAACATTGTTAACAAATAGCTCTGGTATAATAGCTTAACAGTTAGGGGGAAACTTGGGTGCAAATGGCTAATAGATACCAGCTGATATGATTGTATAAAAAGTAGCAATTTTCCTTTACTCTGCTTAAAAAGTAAAATGTCCACATCGTGAAGAATTTTTTAAATGCAGAAAGGTGAGAAGAAAACAAAACATTACTTTTAATCCCAAGGCCCAGAAATAAGCATTCTGGCCTGGTGTTTGTTTTTCCAGGGTCTCCTTGTTCCTTTGCATCTTGACTTAATTGGGAATTTCAAAAAAAATTGGGATGCTTTCAGTGAGTATCTCTTTTACAAATTTTGATATATACATCGTATCATTTTCTGCTTATTGTTTCCCTTGCATAGCTCCCCACCACACTTGGAAAAAATCTGATTATTCTTAATCTCAGTGCCTGATATGCCAGGTTTACAGTGTTCTCAAGGTCTAAGTGGACCCTCCAGCCTCATGTGTGTTGAATACATTTATGAATATTGTAGATCTGAAGACTCTGACATTATTGCTACTGTTTTATTTTAGAAAAATGTTATTCTATAGTTATTTCTTGTCTATTTTTCTTTCTCTCCTCTTGGAATGTCTATTATACATATTTCACTGTACATTTCTATGTGTTTGACATAGTTTAGGCTCCATATAGAAAACGTAAGGGAATGAAGTATTCTTTTCAGCTATGACTAGTTTATTGCACTTAGTTTAATGTTATCCTGTCTCCTCTATGTTGTCATAGATGGCAGCTTCTGTCAATAAATGCATAAATTGTTTTCATATTTTCACTCTTGTGACTAAAGCTGCATTGAAAGAGTACAGATACCTCTCTGAGGTGCTAATCTCATATCATGTGTGTATATATACTTGAAAGACATTGCTGGGCTATATGATAGTTTCATTTTTATTTTCTGAGAAATGTTTGTATCATTTTTCATAATGGCGGTACCAATTTATACTACCCATATCCAGGGAATATGAGCTAATATTAATTCTGGTTTACATTTACCTAAAATTAATATTACTGGAATTGTTAGTAACATCTTCATGTACCTTTAACTGTTCACATACCTCTATTGGAAAATATATCTTCTCAATCTATGTTGATCATTTACTGGTTATTTATTTATTACTATATTTATTATGTTATTGATAAATTTGATCTTGATTTGTGTGCATTCTTTATATATTATGGGTGTTAACCATTTAACACCTATATGACTTGTGAATATTTTCACCAGATCAGTAGATTGCCTTTTCATTCTACTGGATTGTTTTCTTTGCTGAGGAAAATTTGGTCTACTGGAGACCATCTTGTTTAGTTTTTCTTTTACTTCTCAAGCTTTGGTGTCTTATCCAACAAATTATTAGTCAAACCAGTGACATGATATTTTTCTTCTGTATTTTTTCCAGAAATTTTACTTCTAAGTCTAATACAGTTTGAGCAGGTTTTAATATATAACATAAGGTTCTAATCTCAGTTTATTACATGTAGTTTCAATTTCTCAAAACTATTTATTAAAGAACTGTTCTTTTCCCACTGTGTTTTATTGGTGCCTCTGTCAAAACCTGGTTGATTATCTATATTTGGGTTTATGGCTGTATTTTATATACTTTGTCTCATAGGCCTATATTCTTTTTCATGTTAGAAACATGATGCTTTCATCAGTGTGAATCTGTAGTAAACTTTGAAATCAGAAAATGAGATAGTTCTATCTCTTCTTTGTCTTCAAGAATACATTTTAGGATTTTTGTGCTTCCATACAAATTTTAGGATTTTTCTATTTATATGAAAAATACTGGAATTTTGGCAAGGGTTGTATTCTAGCTTTATATTGCTTTGAGTAGTTTAGGTACTTTAATAATATAAATTATTTCAATTCACGAACATGAACTATCTTTTCATTTATGTGTCTTCTGAAATTTCTTTTCTAAGTATTTTATAATTTTCAGTGTGCATGTCTTTTACTTTCTTAATTATTCAGAGTGTTCTATCACAATAACTTTATTTGTATCTTATTAGTGTTGGTGTTATAGTGAGATGGTTTTCTTGATTTCCCTTTAGAACAGACAATTATTAGTATAAAGAAACTTAATGACTATTTTGCACCATTATTACATTTATTAATTTAAAGGTATAATATGGAATCTTCAGTTTCTACATACACAATCTTGTGATTTTTCAGACAGAAATAATTTTTTGTTTTCTTCTCAGAGTGGATGCTTTTTATTTCTTTTTCTTGTCTCATTCCTCTTACTAATATTTCTACTCATCTGTTGAATATGTAGGAGTTTTAGGCTTCCTTGTCTTGTAGGAGATCTCTAAGGAAACTCTTAGTTTTGCCCCACTGACTATGATGTTCACTGAGAAATTTCCAGAAATGTTCTTCATTATGCTGAGAAAATGTCTTTTGTGTTCCTACTTTTACTGAGAGTCTTTGTTATGCAGAGATGCCTTCACTTTGTAAAATACTTTTTCAACATGAGATGATTAAGTGGTCTTTATCTCCCATTCGGTTAATGTGTGGTATTATGATGATTGATTTGCGTATATTACTTGCTCATATTTTGTAATGTTTTCATTTGTGGTTGCATTTGGTTTACATGAATTTTATTCAGAATTTTAGAGTTACATTTATTACGGATATTACTCTGTTTTCTTGTACTTTTCTCTGGCTTTGGTATCAGGGCAAAACTGGTCTCATAAAATGAGTGTTAAAATATTCCCCTCATGGAGAAATCTTTTCTAATTTGTGTTTCTTGTGCCATAATTCACAGTAGGCATTTATGTAGCTTATCTCTTTCTTTAATCTTTTTTCAAACAGTCCTCTCTGTGCTCTGAGTTGAATGACTGCGAGGCACATGACTAGATATACCCTTAGAGTTTAAATAAACAGAAACAATTAGCTATGCTAATGACAATTATGCTGAAAGTGCACCGCCATTATGTTCTCATCTGTTTAATGGTAGTTTTGAAAATCTAAATATGTTTAAGGGGCATTTACATAGCATGTTTGATTAATTTTAATGGTAATTATCCTAAGTAAAACAAATTTGTGAATCTGCGCTTGCTGCCTTTCCAAGAGGTTGTCAAGAGCTCTTTACTCAAAAGATTGAACTGATGTTACACACCTGAAGTCAATCTCTCATGATCCTGAAGGAACGCCCTTGTCTGACACTTGTTTCTCTTATTTATCTAATCCAACCTCCTGCATTTTTTACTGGTTTGTCCTTTACGGCTCCAACTCCAGCCTGTTTATGAAACAGCCAATGGCATCATACTTTCAATCATAGTTCTCCATGTTAATAACTGCAGCTCATAACATCCTTGATTAACTCAGTCAAATCTACCACATGTGCCTGGCACCATGCAAGGTATCAAAGACAAAATGGCTTCTGACCTTCCTAACCTTCCAGGGCGATGACAAAAGTCAACAGCATAAAAAGCAATCACCTCATGTGCGCTGCAGTGAAAGTTCTTAAGTGGAGATTTACAAAGCTCTCCTTCCAGAACTGGGAGGTCAGTAGAGTCCTTTTGGAAGAGTTAATATATAAGCTAATATCTCACTGGCGTGTGGGAGTTAATCAGACAGATGAACGCTGTGGAGCTGACAGGTGAGGAAATGCAGGAATGAGGACAAAGCAGGACAAAAGTTAGAGTCACACGGCTGGATGAGAATTTTAGTGACTGAGGTCACAACAGAGCTTGGTGGTCTGAGCTTAGGTTGCTTAGTGGAGATGAAAACTGTGCGAAGAATCAGAGCTCTGAAAAAATCAGACCATACACGATTTTTAAAAAAACTTTACTGTGTGAAGGGAGCAAGGAAAATAGTGTCTTGCAGATCTTTTCAGGAATAAGCATTACAGAATCTCAGGCTAATGTCAGATGTTCTTTATTAGAATTTTAGGGCCATTATGTTCTGTCATAGCACAGACCACACTGTTGGTCATAAAGTTCGGGAGACGATGCTCAAGTTGTTCACTTGAATGATTGAGTAGAAACAAGATATTGACTCTCCTAAGAAACACCAGAGGGTAAAACCTGGTGCAAAGAGTATGGAGTGGATACAATGCTGCCATCTGTGCTTTGACACGTGGGGTTTCAGCCGCCTCACGGGACTGAGGAAGCCAGGTCATTCCTAGGCTCGTGCGCAGGGGCTCAGGGAACCCTGTGGTTAGAATGTGCAGCTGTCGGAAGCGCACAGACGGCAGCTGGGGAAGTGAGCTGGCTGTGTGGGAAGCTATCAGGGT
>PVIC010016892.1:0-33377 GCA_004025085.1 Thryonomys swinderianus
GTTGGTGGGATTGCAGACTTGTGCAACCATTGTGGAGATCTGTGTGGAGATTTCTAGGAAAACTAGGACTACGGGTCCCATTTGACCCTGCTATACCCCTGCTAGGAATATACCCAAAAGAATTTAAAAACTCACATTGGAAAGACAGATGTACACCCTTGTTCATAGCAGCTCAGTTCGTGATAGCTCAATCTTGGAACGGTGACTTCTTATTCAAAGACTGCTCTCTTGATACGGGCAAGCGGTGGAGAAACACATGTCATGTTCTCATGGTTAGAATCTGCATCAAGAAAAGCACACTGCATGCTTTGGATATCTGTTGACTAGGAGTGCCATTCCATGGTTGGATATCTCCATTTGACTACAAGCTCCATTCAAGTCCATGGGAAGTGGAGTGATATTCAGGGTTTTCTCCCGCAAACAGAAATACCTGAACCTCACACCTGCTTATTGTTACGTCAGTTTCAGGAAAGAAGTGGAAATTACTACCTCACTGCTCTTTCCCTTTTACTGCCAGGAGGCAAGAGTTTGTTACTGTACATTACCTGTGTGTGCAGTAGTGAAAGTTCCATTATGACATCACAATCCCTTTGTAGAAACGAGACCTGCAGGCACTGCTAATTGTGCTTGGACAGGTTAGAGCCTGAAGGTAGAAGTGCCAAAGGCCGGGTTTCAAAACCCAAATGCCTGGAGTATAACTTCATGCAAAATGTCCCTCTTGGCCATGAAGCTCTTTTCAAGGGAATGGGAGAATGTGCAAAAATCAAGAGGTTTCCCTACCAAAGAAGGAGCTGGAAATCAGAACATGTTGCTATAAACGACAGTTTCAGAAAAATAGTGATACTGTACACCCAATCTGTGCCTCTTTTGGCCAGAGTTGCAACCTTTGTCCATTCTCCCTCTACCAGTGGGAGTATAAGTGCACTTAGGAAAATGCGGCTGTCAGTGTACACACAAGCACTGGAGAATCATAACCAATATTACGTTGTGATGAATGCCGAAGGAGGCATGCACAGTTCTTGTTTCACAAAGATTCCCACCTAACAGTGCCTTTTGCTGCTAGTAGATCTCCATTTTCCCAGCTGCGCTATTGATGTCATGGCGAGTTTCGTGGATATTATTTGATTTCTCCCTGAAACACAGAGCTAGTACTCAGACGGTGTTTTTGAGAACAGTTTCTGAAATTGTGTGCTAATTTTCGACCTACCTGCTTCTTCCTTCACTTGGCAGGAAGAAGAGTTTGTTCATATATACTACTTGCGTCTGTTGTAGAGAAAGACCCATTAAGATCTCACAGTCCCATCAGAGAAACAAGCAGTCTGGCAACTCTAATTGTGTTTGGACTGTTAGAACCTGAAAATCAAGGTGTAAAATGCCTGATTTCAATGAGCAAAGGTGAGAATTACACCTAGTTACAAGATGCCTCTTTTCTAGCAACCTCCAAGCAAGCGAGTGTGAGAATCTGGGATATCAGCAGTTTCATCTCCCCAAGCAAAAGCTGGAATTCAGACCGTGTTGCTATCAACTGATTTTCAGAAACTGAGTGGGACTGTACTCCAGGCTCACTATGTTTCTTATTTGGAACAGTAGGAACAGTTTGTTTCTCCATGTGCCCTGTGCCTGTGGCGAACAGTGGATTCTTATTCAAAGACTGCTCTTTTTGTAAGGGAAAATGGTAGAGAAACACATCATGATCTCATGTTTGGAATCTGTATCAAGAAAAGCACACTGCCTGCTTCAGATATCTCTTTACTAGGAGTGCCATTCCATGGCTCTATATCTTCTTTTGACCACAAGCTCCATTCAAGTGAATGGGAGGTGGAGTGATATTCAGAGATTTCTCCCTCAAATAGAAACACCTTGACATCACACCTGCTTTTTGTGACGTCATCTTCACCAACAGAATGGAAATTACTAGCTCCCTGCTCTTTGCCTTTTACTGCCAGGAAGCAAGTGTTTGTCCCTGTACACTACCTGTGTCGGAAGTAGTGAAGGTAATATTATGACATCAAAATCCCTTCTTAGAAAGGAGACCAGGGGCTCTTCTGTTTGTGTTTGGACAGTTAGAGCCTGAAGATAGAAGTGCCAATGGCCGGGATTCAATGCCCAAATGCCTGGAGTACAATTTCATGCCAAATGTTTCTTTTGGCCGTGTAGCTCCTTTCAAGGGAAGTGGAGAATCTGCACAATCAAGAGGTTTCCCTACCAAAGAAGGAGCTGGAAATCAGAACATGTTGCTATAAATGACATTTTTAGAAAAATAGTGATACTGTGCACCCAATCTATGCCTCTTTTGTCCAGAGTTGTAACCGTTGACCATGCTACCTCTATCTGTGGGAGTATAAGCACAATTATGAAAATATGGTTTGCATTGTAAAGACAAGCACTGGAGAATCACAACCAATAATCTGTTGGGATGAAGCTGGAAGGAGCTATGCACAGCGCCTGTTTCAGAAAGATTCCTGCCTAGCAGTACCTTTTGATGCCAGTACATCTCCGTTTTCCCAGCTGCTCTAATCATGTGATGGCTAGTTTTTTTGGACATTAGTTGATTTCCCCCTGAAACACAGAGCTGCTCCTCAGACGGTATTTTTGTGAACAGTTTCTGAAATTGTGTGGTAATTTGCTAAATCCCTGCTTCTGCCTTTACTTGGCAGGTACAAGCGTTTGTTCATGGAAGCTACTTGTGTCTGGGGTAGCGAAAGGCCCATTATAACCTCACACTACCATCGTAGAAACAAGCACTGGGTCAACACTACTTCTGTTTGGACGGTTAGAGCCTGAAAACCGAGGTGTAAAATGCCTGTTTTCAACGTAAAAGATGAGGATTACACCTAATAACAAGATGCCTCTCTTTTCTAGCAACCTCCAAGCAAGCCAAAGGGCAAATCTGGTATATCAGGAGCTACATTCTCACAAGCAAAACCTGGATTTCAGATCATGCTGCTATAAACTGATTTTCAGAAACTTAGAGGGACTGTGCTCCCGGCTCACTCTGTGCCTTACTTGGAAGAGTAGGAACAGTTTGTTCTCCTTGTTCGCCTGTGGCGAACTGTGGCTTCTTATTCAAAGACCGTTCTCTTTTTACACGCAAATGGTGGAGAAACAAACCTCATATTCTCATGGTTAGAAACTGCATCAAGAAAAGCTCACTGCCTTCTTCGGATATCTCTTAAGTAGGAGTGCCATTCTGTGGCTGGATATCTCCATTTGACCGAAAGCTGTATTCAAGTGAATGGGACATGGAGTGATATTCAGAGAATTCTCCCTCAAATAGAAACAGCTGGACCCCACACCTGCTATTTCTGAGTCAGTTTCATGAACGGAGTGGAAATTACTACCTCCCTGCTCTTGTCCTTTTACTGCCAGGAGGCAAGTTTGTTCCTGTATAGTACCTGTGTGTGCAGAACTGAAAATCCCATGATGACATTACAATCCCTTTGTAGAAAGGAGACCTGGGGCACTGCTATTTGTGTTTGGACTGTTGGAACCAGAGGATAGAAGTAGCAAAGTCCAGATTTCAAGTCCAACATCCTGGAATATAACTTCATGCCAAATGTCCCTCTTGGCCGTGCAGCTCCTTTCAAGGGAGTGGGAGAATCTACACAATCAAGAGTTTGCCCTACACAGGGAGGGGCTGGAAATCAGAACATGTTGCTATAAATGACAGTTTCAGAAAAATAGTGATACTGTCCACCCAATCTGTACCTCTTTTGGCCAGAGTTGCAACCGTTGTCCATGCTCCCTCTACCAGTGGGAGTATTAGGGCACTTAGGAAAATACAGCTGTCATTTTCCAGAAATGCACTGGAGAATCACAATAAATATTCTGAAGGAATGAAGCCAGAAAGAGGTATGCACAGTGCCTGTTTCAGAAAGATTCCAGCCTAGCAGTGTATTTTGCTGCTAGTACATCTCCTTCTTCCAAGCTGCTCTATTCATGTGATGGTGAGTTTTTTGGATATTAGTTGACATCTCCCTGAAACACAGAGCTTGTACTCAGACGTTGTTTTTGTGAACAGTTTCTGAAATTGTTTGCTAATTTTCTACCTACCTGTTTCTGACTTTACTTGGCAGGAACAATAGTTTGTTCATTTACTTTACTTGTTTCTGTGGTAGAGAAAGGCCCATTATGACGTCAAACTCCCATTATAGAAACAAGCACTGGACCAACACTACTTGTCCTTGGACGGTTAGATCCTGAAGACCGAGGTGTAAAATGCCTGTTTTCAACGTGTAAAGGTGAGGATTACATCTAATTACAAGGTACCTCTCTTTTCTAGCCACCTCCAAGAAAGCCAAGTGTAGAATCTGGGAAATCAGGAGCTTCATCTCCGCAAGCAAAATCTGGAATTCAGACAGTGTTGTAGTAAACTGATTTTCAAATATTAAGTGGGACTGTACACCCGGTGCACTCTGTGCCTTATTTGGAAGAGAAGGAAATATTTGTTTCTCCATATTCCCTGTGCCTGTGGAGAACTACGGCTTGTTAACCAAGACAGCTCTCTTTGCACAGGCAAACTGTGGAGAAATACACGTCATGTTCTCATGGATAGAATATGCATTAAGAAAACACACTGCCTGCTTTGGATACCTCTTGACTAGGAGTACCATTCCATGTTTGGATATCTAATTTGACCACACTGTTCATTCAATTGAATGGGATGTGGAGTGATATTCAGAGATTTCTCCCTCAAATAGAAATACCTGGACCTCACCCCTGATTTTTTGTGAAGTCATTTTCATGAACAGAGTGGAAATTACTACCGCTCTGCTCTTAGACTTTTAGTGCTGGGACTCAAGATTTTGTTCCTTTACACTACCTGTGTCTGCAGTAGTGAAAGGCCAATTATGACATCACAATCCCTTTGTGGAAATGAGACCTTGGGCACTGCTATTTGTGTTTGGACCATTAGAGCCTGAAGATAGAAGTACCAAAGCCCTGGTTTTAAACCCCAAATGCCTGGAGAATAATTTCATGCCAAATGTCCCTCTGGGCTGTGCAGCTCCTTTCAAGGGAATGGGAGAATCTGCAAAATCAAGAGGTTTCTCTACCAAAGAAGGAGCTGGAAATCAGAACATGTTGCTATAAAGGACAGTTTCAGAAAAATAGTGATACTGTACACCCAATCTATGCCTCTTTTGGCCAGAGTTGCAACCGTTGTCCATGCTGTCTCTACCAGTGGGAGTATAAAGGCACTTAGGAAAATACAGCTGTCATTGTACAGACAAGCACTGGAGAATCACAGCAAGTAATCTGTTGGGATGAAGCCGGAAGGAGTTATGCACAGTTCCTGTTTCAGAATGATTCCGGCCTAGCAGTGCCTTTTACTGCCAGTACATGTGCATCTTATCAGTTGTCCTAGTCAAGTGATGGCGAGTTTTTTTTTTTTTTGATATTAGTTGATTTCTCCCTGAAACACAGAGCTGGTCTAAGATGGTGTTTTTCTAAAAAGTTTCTGTAATTGTGTGCTAATTTTCTACATACTTGCTTCTGCCTTTACTTGGCAGGAACACGAGTTTGTTCATCTACTCTACTTGTGGCTGTTGTAGAGAAAGGCCCATTATGACATCACACTCGCATCATAGAAACAAGCCCTGGGGCAACACTCTTGTGTTTTGATGGTAAGAGCCCAAAGTCCGTGGTGTAAAATGCCTGTATTCAACGTGCAAAGGCGAGCATTACACCTATTTACAAGATTCCTCTCTTTTCTAGCATCCTCCAAGCAAGCAAAAGGGAGAATCTGGGATATGAGGAGCTTCATCGCCCCAAGCAGACGCTGGAATTCAGACCGTGTTGCTATAAACTGATTTTCAGAAACTGAGTGGGACTGTACTCCCGGAGCACTCTGTGCCTTATTTCAAATAGTAGGAACAGTTTGTTTCTCCATGTTAGCTGTGCCTTTGGTGAACTGTGGCTTTTATTCAAAGACTGCTCTCTATGTATGGGCAAACGGTGGAGAAACACATGTAATATTCGCATGGTTAGAACCTTCAGCAAGAAAAGCACACTGCCTGGTTCAGATATCTCTTGACTAGGAGTGCCATTCCATGGCTGGATATCTCCATTTAACCACAAGCTCCATTCAAGTTAATGGGAGGTGGATTGATTTTCAGAGATTTCTCCCTCAGGTAGAAACACCTGGACATCACACTTGCTTTTCTGACGTCAGTTTCACGAATGGAGTGGAAATTATTACCTCACTGCTGTTCGCTTTTTACTGACAGGAGGCAAGAGTTTGTTCCTGTACATTACCTGTGTCTGCAGTAGTGAAAGTCCCATTATGACATCACAATCTCTTTGTAGAAAGGAGACCTGGGGCACTGGTATTTTTATTTGGACCGTTAGAGCTTGAAGTTAAAATTGCCAAAAATCGGGTTTCAAAGCCCAAATGCCTGGAGTATAACTTTATGCCAAATGTCCCTCTGGGCCGTGCAGCTCCATTCAAGGCAATAGGAGAATCTGCACAATCAATAGGTTTCCCTACAAAGGAAGGAGCTGGAAATCAGAGCATGTTGCTATAAATGACAGTTTCAGAAATAATAGTGATACTGTCCACCCAATCTGTGCCTCATTTGGCCAGAATTGCAAACTTTGTCCATGCTCTCTCTACCAATGGGAGTATAAGGGCACTTAGGAAAATATGGCTGTCATTGTACAGACAAGCACTGGAGAATCACAACCTGTATATATATATATATATATATATATATATATATATATATATATATATATATACATACATATACATGTATGTATGTGTATATATATATATATATATATATATATATATATATATATTTTTTTTTTTTTTTTTTGGGGGGGGATGAAGTCGGATGGAGGTATGCACAGTACCTGTTTCAGAGAGTTTCTGGGATTGCAGTGCCTTTTGCTGCCAGTATATCTCAGTCTTCCTAGTGGCTCAATTCATGTGATGGCGAGTTTTGTGGATATTAGTTGATTACTCCCTGAAACGCAGAGCTGGTACTCAGACTGTGCTTTTGTGAACGATGTTTCTGAAATTGTGTGCTAATTTTCTACGTACATGCTTATGCCTTTACTTGGCAGCAACAAGAGTTTGTTCATCTATGCTACTTGTGTCTATGGTAGAGAAAGGCCCATTATAACCTCACACTCCCATCGTAGAAACAAGCACTGGGGCAACACTACTTGTGTTTGGCCGGTTAGAGCCTCAAGACCGAGGTGTCAAATGCCTGTTTTCAACATGCAAAGTCGAGGATTACACCTAATTACAAGATGCCTCTCTTTTCCAGCAACCTCCAAGCAAGCAAAAGGGAGTACCTGGGATATCAGAAGCTTCATCTTCCTAAGCAACAACTGGAATTCAGACCGTATTGCTATAAACTGATATTCAGAGACTGAATAGGACTGTACTAATGGCACACTCTGTGCCTTGTTTGGGAGAGTAGAATCAGTTTGTTTCTTCATGTTCCCTGGGCGGTGGTGAACTGTGGCTTCCTATTCAAAGACTGCTCTCTTTGTACAGGCAAATGTTGGAGAAACACACGTCATGTTCTCATGGTTAGAATCTGCATCAAGAAAAGCACAGTGCCTGTTTCGGATATCTGTTGACTAGGATTGCCATTCCATGGCTGGATATCTCCATTTGACCACAAGCTCCATTCAAGTGAATGGGAGGTGGAGTGATATTCAGTGATTTTTCCCTGAAACAAAAACGCCTGGACCTCACACCTGATTTTTGTGCCATCATTTTCATGAATGGACTGGAAATTACTACCTCCTGACTCATTGCCTTTTACTTCCAAGAGCTAAGAGTTTGTTCCTGTATACTACCTGTGTCTGCAATAGTGAAAATCCCATTATGACATCTCAATCCCTTTGTAGAAACGGAACTGGGGCACTACTATTTCTGTTTGGACCATTAGAATCTGAAGATAGAAGTGACAAAGGCTGGGTTTCAAGACCATATGCCTGGAGTATAACTTCATGCCAAATGTCCCTCTGGGCCGTGCACCTCCTTTCAAGGGAATGGGATAATCTGCACAATCAAGAGGTTTCCCTACCAAAGCAGGGGCTGGAATCAGAACATGTTGCTGTAAACGACAGTTTCAGAAAAATAGTGATAATTTTGAGCCAGAAGATTAGCTCAGTGGTTCCAGCACCTGCCTCACAAGGGCAGGGTCCTGTGTTCGATCCCCAGTAACCACATACAATGCCTGGCATGGAGACTCACCTCCACCAGCAATCAACCAGCAATCAGCACCACATACCACAGTGCCGGGGGTGGTGGCTCACGCCTGTAATCCCAGCGCTCAGGAGGTAGAGACAGGAGGATGGCTGAGTTCGAGGTTTGCCTGGGATATATAGTGAGCTCAGAGGTAGCATGGACTACAAAGCGAGACACTGTCTCAAAAAAAAATAGTGATACTGTGCACCCTATCTGTTCCTCTTTTGGCCAGAGTTGCAACTGTTGTCCATGCTTCTCCTATCAGTGGGAGTATAAGGGCACTTAAGAATATATGGCTGTCATTGTACATACAAGCACCGGACAATTACAACCAATATTCTGTTGGGATGAAGCTGGAAGGAGCTATGCACAGTGCCTGTTTCAGAAAGATTCCGGCCTAGCAGTGCCCTTTTTTGCCAGCATATCTCCATCTTTCCAGTGGCTCTATTCATGTGATGGCGAGTTTTTTGGATATTAGTTGATTTCTCCCTGAAACACAGAGCTGGTACTCAGACGGTATTTTTGTGAACAGTTTCTAAAATTGTGTGCTAATTTTCTACCTACCTACTTCTGCCTTTTCTTGGCAGGAACAAGAGTTTGTTCATTTATGCTTATTGTGTCTGTGGTAGAGAAAGTCCACTTTTGGCATCACACTCCCATCATAGAAACAAGCACTGGGTCAACACTACTTGTGTTTGGATGGTTAGAGCCTGAAGATCGAGGTGTCAAATGCCTGTTTTCAATGTGCAAAGGCGAGGATTACAGCTAATTACAAGATACCTCTCTTTTCTTCCAAACTCCAAGCAAGCGAAAGGGAGAATCTGGGATTTCAGGAACTTCATCTCCCCAAGCAAATGCTGCAATTCAGATCATGTTGCTATAAACAGATTTTCAGAAACTGAGTGGGACTGTATTCCCGGCGCACTCTGTGAATTGTTTGGAAGAATAGGAACAGTTTGTTTCACCATGGTCCCTGTGCCTGTGGTGAACTGTGGCTTCTTATTCAAAGACCGCTCTCTTTGTATGGGCAAATGGTGCGGAAACACACGTCATGTTCTCATGGTTAGAAACTGCATCAAGAAAAGCACACTGCCTGCTTCGTATATCTCTTCACTAAAAGTGCCATTCCATGGCTGGATATCTCTATTTGACCACAAGCTCCATTCGAGTAAATGGGAGGTGGAGTGATATTAGAGATTTCTCCCTCAAATATAAACAGCTGGACATCACACCTGCTTTTTGTGAAGTCATTTTCAGGAACGGCGTTTAAAATTGCTACCTCCCTGCTCTTTGCCTTTTACTGGCAGGAAGTGAGAGTTCATTCCTGTACACTACCTGTGTCTGCAGTGTGAAAGTCCCACGATAACATCACAATGTCTTTGTAGAAATGAGCCCTGGGGCCCTGATATTTGTGTTTGGACCATTAGAGCCTGAAGATAGAAGTGCCAAAGGCTGGTTTTCAAAGCCCAAATGCCTGCAGTATAACTTCATGCCAAATGTCCCTCTGGGCCGTGCAGCTCCTTTCAAGTAAATTGGAAAATTTGCACCATCAAGAGGTTTCCCTACCAAAGAAGGAGCTCACATGAGAACATGTTGCTATAAACTAGAGTTTGAGAACAATAGTGATACTGTACACCCAATCTGTGCTCTTTTCGCCAGAGTTGCAACTGTTGTCCATGCTCTCTCTACCAGTGGGAATATAAGGGCACTTAGGAAAATACTGCTGTCATTGTACAGACAAGCACTGGACAATCACAACCAATATTCTGTTGGGATGAAGCTGGAAGAAGGTATGCACAGTGCCTATTTCAGAAATCTTCTGGCCTATCAATGTGTTTTGCTGACAGTACATCTCCATTTTCCCAGCTGCTCTATTCATGTAATGGCAAGTTTTTTGGATATTATTTGATTTCTCCCTGAAACACACAGCTGGTACTTAGACATTGTTTTTGCGAACAGTTCCTGAAATTGTGTGCTAATTTTCTACCTCCCTGCTTCTGCCTTTACTTGGCAGGAACAAGAGTTTGTTCATCTACGCTACTGGTGTCTGTGGTAGAGAAAGGCCCATTATAACCTCACACTCCCGTCGTAGAAACAAGCACGGGGGCAAAACTACTTGTGTATGGACGGTTAGAACCTGAAGACTGAGGTGTAAAATGCTTGTATTCAACATGCAAAGGCAAGGATTGCACCTAATTACAAGATGCCTTTCTTTTCCAGCAACCTCCTAGCAAGCGAAAGGGAGAATCTGGGATATCAGGAGCTTCATCTCCCCAAGCAAAACCTGGAATTCAGACCGTGTTGCTATAAACTGATCTTCAGAATCTGAGTGGCACTTTACTCCCAGATCACTCTGTGCCTTATTTGGAAGATTAGGAAGAGTTGGTTTCTGCATGTTCCATGTGCTTGTGGAGAAATGTGCCTTCTTATTCAAAGACAGCTCTCTTTGTACGGGCAAATGGTCGAGAAACACACCTCATGTTCTCATGGTTAGAACCTGCATCAAGAAAAGCACACTGCGTGCTCTGGATATCTCTTCACAAGGAGTGCCGTTCCATGATGGGATATCTCCCTTTGACCACACTCCATTCAAGTGAATGGGAGGTGGAGTGATATTCAGAGATTTCTCCCTCAAATGGAAACACCTGGACCCAACACCTACTATTTGTGATGTCTGTTTCAGGAATGGAGTGGAAATTGCTACCGCCCTGCTCTTTGCCTTTTACTGGCAGGAGGCCAGAGTTCATTCCTGTACACTACCTGTGTCTGCAGTAGTGAAAGTCACATAACATCACAATCCCTTTGTAAAAATGAGACCTGGGGCACTGGTATTTGTGTTTGGATCGTTAGAGCCTGAAGATAGAAGTGCCAAAGGCTGGGTTTTGAAGCCCAAATGCCTGCAGTATCACTTCATGCCAAATATCCCTCTGTGCCATGTAGCTCCTTTCAAGGTAATCAGAGAATCTTCACAATCAAGCGTTTTCCCTACCAAAGAAGGAGCTCAAATCAGAACATGTTGCTATAAAGGACAGTTTCAGAAAAAATAGAATCACAACCAATATTATGTTGTGATGAAGCCAGAAGGAGGTATGCAAAGTGCCTGTCTCGGAAAGATTCTGGCCTAGTAGTGCCTTTTGCTGCCAGGAAATTTCAGTTTTCCCAACTGCTCTATTCATGTGATGGTGAGTTTCTTGATATTAGTTGTTTTCTCCCTGAAACACAGAGCTGGTACGGAGACGGTGTTTTTGAGAACAAAGTTTCTGAAATTGTGTGCTAATACTCGACCTACCTATTTCTGCCTTTACTTGACACGAGCAAGAGTTTGTTCTTTTACACTACTTGTGTCTGTGGTAGAGAAAGGCCCGTTATGACATCACACTCCCATCATAGAAACAAGAACTGGGACAACACTACTTGTATTTGTACGGTTAGAGCCCGAAGACAGAGCTGTAAAATGCTTGTTTTCAACGTGCAAACTCGAGGATTACACCTATTTACAAAATGCCTCTCTTTCCTAGCAACCACCAAGCAAGCAAAAGGGAGAAACTGGGATATCAGTAACTTCACCTCCCCAAGCAAAACCTGGAATTCAGACCATGTTGCTATAAACTGATTTTTCAGAAACTGAGTGGGACTGTACTCCCAGCTCACTCTATGCCTTATTTGGAAGGGTAGGAACAGTTTGTTTCTCCATGTTCCCTGTGCCTGTGGCGAACTGTGGCGTCTTATTCAAAGACTGCTCTCTGTATGGGCAAAAGGTGGAGAAACACTCATCATGTTCTCATGGTTAGAATCTGCATCAAGAAAAGCACAATGCCTGCATTGGATATCTCTTGACTAGGAGTTCCATTCCATGGCTTTATATCTCCATTTGACCACAAGCTCCATTCAAGTGAATGGGAGGTGAGTGATATTCAGAGATTTCTCCCTCACATAGAAATACCTAGACCTCACAACTGCTTTATGTGACGTCAGTTTCACGAACGGAGTGGAAACTACTACCTCTCTGCTCTTTGCCTTTTACTGCCTGGAGGCAAGAGTTTGTTCCTGTACATTACCTGTGTCTGCAGTTGTGAACGTCCCTTTATGACATCACAATCCCTTTGTAGAAAGGGGACTTGGGGCTCTGCTATTTGTATTTGGACCATTAGAGCGTGACGATAGAAGTGCAAAAGCCGGGTTTCAAGACCAAATGCCTGGAATATAACTTCATGCCTAAAGTCCCTCTGGGCCGTGCAGCTCCTTTCAAGGGAATGGGAGAATTTGCACAATCAAGAGGTTTCCCTACCAAAGAAGGAGCTGGAAATCAGAACATGTTGCTATAAATGACAGTTTCAGAAAAATACTGATACTGTACAGCCAATCTGGACCTCTTTTGACGAGAGTGACAACCATTGTCCAGTGTCCCTCTACGTGTGGGAGTATAACTTCCCATAGGAAAATACGGTGGTCATTGTACAGACAAGCACTGGAGAATCACAACAAATATTCTGTTGGGATGAAGCCAGAAGGAGGTATGCACAGCGCCTGTTTCAGAAAGATACTGTCCTAGCAGTGCCTTTTGATGCCAGTACATCTCTGTTTTCCCAGCTGCTCTATTCATGTGATGGCCAATTTTCTCGATATTAGTTGATTTCTCCCTGAAACACAGAGCTGGTACTCAGACAGTATTTTTGTGAACAAAGTTCCTGATATAGTGTGCTAATTTTCTACCTACATGCTTCTGCATTTACTTGGAAGGAACAAGAGATTGTTCATGTATGCTACTGGTGTCTGTGTAGAGAAAGGCCCATTATGACCTCACACTCCCGTTGAAGAAACAAGCACCTGGGGAACACTACTTGTGTTTGGACGGTTAGAACCTGAAGACCGAGGTGTAAAATGCCTGTATTCAATGTGCAAAAGCGAGGAATACCCCTAATTACAAAATGCCTCTCTTTTCTAGCAACCTCCAAGAAAGTGAAAGGGAGAATCTGGATTATCAGGAGCTTCATCTCCCCAAGCAAAACCTGGAATTCAGACCACATTGCTGTAAACTAATCTTCAGAATCTGAGTGGGATTGTACTCCAGGCTCACTCTGTGCCTTATTGGGAAAATTAGGAAGAGTTTCTTTCTCCATGTTCCCTGTGCCTGTGGAGAACTGTTTATTCTTATTCAAAGACCGCTCTCTTTGTACTGGCAAACGGTGGAGAAACACACATCATATTCTCATGGTTAGAATCTGCGTCATGAAAAGCACACTGCCTGCTTTGGATATCTTGAGTAGGAGTGCCATTCCATGGCTGGATATCTCCATTTGACCCCAAGCTCCATTCAAGTTAATAGGAGGTAGAGTGATATTCAGAGATTTCTCCCTCAAATAGAAACACCTGGATCTCACACCTGTTTTTTGTGACATGTGTTTCACGAATGGAGTGGAAATTGCTACCGCCCTGCTCTTTGGCTTTTACTGGCAGGAGGCAATAGTTCATTCCTGTACGCTACCTGTGTCTGCAATTGTGAAATTCCCATTATAACATCACAATCCCTTTCGAGAAATGAAACCTTGGACACTGCTATTTGTGTTTGGACCATTAGAGCCTGAAGATAGGAGTCCCAAAGGCTGGGTTTCAAAACCCAAATACCTGCAGTATAAATTCATGCCAAATGTCTCTCTGGGACGTGCAGCTCCTTTCAAGTAAATCAGAGAATTAGCACAATCAAGTATTTTCCCTCCCAAAGAAGGAGCTCAAATCAGAACATGTTGCAATAAAAGACACTTTCAGAAAAATAATGATACTGTCCACTCAATCTGTGTTCTTTTCGCCAGAGTTGCAACTGTCGTCCATGCTCTCTCTACAAGTGGGAGTATAAGGGCACTTAGAACAGTACGGTTGTCATTGTACAGACAAGCACTGGACAATCACAACTAATATTCTTTTGGAATCAAGCCGGAAGGATGTATGCACAGTGCATGTTTAAGGAAGATTCAGGCCTAGCAGTGCCTTTTGCTGCCAGCACATTTCCTTTTTCCCAGGTGCTCTATTCATATGATGGCGAGTTTTTTGGATATTAGGTGATTTCTCCATGAAACACAAAACTGGTATTCAGACAGTGTTTTTGAGAAGAGTTTCTGAAATTGTGTGCTAATTTTCTACCTACCTGCTTCTGCCTTTAATTGGCAGGAACAAGAGTTTGTTCATCTATGCTATTTGTGTCTGTGTTAGAGAAAGGAGCGTTATGACCTCAAACTCCCTTCATACAAACAAGCACAGGGGAAACACTACTTGTGATTGGCGGTTAGAGCTTGAAGACAGAGGGGTAAAAATGCCAGTTTTGCATGTCAAGTCGTGGATTACATCTAATGGCAACATGCCTCTCTTTTCTAGCAAACTCCAAGCAAGCGAAAAGGAGCATATGGGATATCAGGAACTTTTTATCTGCAAGCAAAATCTAGAATTCACACCCAGTGGCTGTAAAAAGATTTTCACAATCCGAGTATGACTCTACTCCTTGGTAACTCTGTACCTTTCTTGCAAGAGTAGGAAGAGTTTGATTTTCCATGCTCCTTGTGCCTGGAGAGAACTGTGGCTTATTATTTGAATCCCACCCTCTTTGTATGGGCAAATGGTGGAAAAACACCCGTAATGTTCTGATGGTTAGAATCTGAATTGAGAAACGCATACTGCTTGCTTTGGAAATCTCTGGACTAGGAGTGCTATTCCACGGGTGGATATCTCCTTTGGACCCCAAGCTCCATTCAAGAGAATGGCTGCTGCAGTGATATTTGGAGATTTCTCCCTCAAATAGGAACACCTGGCACTCAGACCTGCTGTTTGTGAAGTCAGTTTCAGGAACGGAGTGGAAATTACTACTTCCCTACTCTTTGCCATTTTCTGCCAAGAGGCAAGAATTTGTGCCTTTACACTACATGTGTCTGCAGTACTGAAAGTCCAATTATGACGTCCAATCCCTTCATACAAATGAGTCTTGGCGCATGACTCTGTGAGTCTGGACACTTAGAGCCTGAAGATAGAGGTGGAAAATGTGTTTTCCACATCAAATTGTTTGATTACACCTAATTGCTCTCTTTTCTAGCAACATCCAAGCAAGCGAAAGGGAGAATCTTTGATATCAGGACCTGAATCTCCCCAAGCAAAAGCTGGAATTCACACCATGTTGCTACAAAGTGATTTTCAGAATCTGAGTGGGAGTGTACTCCCTGCATACTCTGTGCCATATTTTCAAGAGTAGGAACAGATTCTTTCTCCATGTTCCCTGTGCCTGTGAAAAACTGTGGCTTCTTACTGAAATCCCACACTCTTTGTATGGGCAAACGGTGGAAAAACAGACATAGCCTGAAGACAGAGGTGCAAAATGCCTGTTTTGCACATCAAAGTCTTGAATTACACCTAATTGCAAGATGCCTCTCTTTTCTAGCAACTTCCATGCAAGCGAAAGGTAGAATCTGGGATATCAGTGGCTTAATCTCCCCAAGCAAATGCTAGAGTGTACACCGTGTTGCTATAAACTGATTTTCAGAATCTGAGTGGGACTGTACACCCTGCTCACTCTGTGTCTTATTTTCAAGAGAAAGAACAGATTCTTTCTCCATGTTGCCTGTGCCTGTGGAGAACTGTGGATTCTTATTGAAACCTTGCACTCTTTGTATGGGCAAACAGTGGACAAACAGACGTAAGGTTTGGATGGTTAGAATCTGAACCGAGAAAAGCACAGTGCGTCGTTTGGAAATCTCTGGACTAGGAGTGCTATTCCACAGGTGGATATCTCCTTTAGACCACAAGCTCCATTCAAATGAATGGCAGCTGGAGTGATATTCAGAGATTACTCTCTCAAAGAGAAACACCTGGAAATCAGACTTGGTTTTGCGAAGTCAATTTTAAGAAGAGAGTGCAAATTACAAATTCCATGCTCTTTGCCATTTTCTGCCAGGAGGCAAAAGTTTGTTCCTTTAAATATCTGTGTCTTCAGCAGTGAAAGTCCAATTATGACATCAAATCATTTTACAGAAACGAGTCCTGGCGCACTGCTATCTGGTTTTGGACTGTTAGAGCCTGAAGACAGAGGTGGAAAATGCCAGTTTTCAACATCAAAGGCTTGGATTACACCTAAAGGCAAGATGCCACTTTTTTCTAACAACATCCAAGCAAGCGAAAGGGAGAATCTGGAATATCATTTTTTAATCTACCCAAGCAAAGCTGGAATTCACACCGGGTTGCTATAAACTGATTGTCAGAAACTGAGTGGGACAGTACTTCCAGCTCACTCTGTCCCTTATTTGAAACAGTAGGAACAGTTTGTTTCTCCATGTTCCCTGTGCCTGAGAACTGTGGTTTCTTATTAAAATCCCACATTCTCTGTACGGGAAATGGTGGAGACACAGACGTAATGTTCTGATGGTTAGAATCTGAATCGTGTAAAGCACACTGCTTCCTTCAGAAATCTCTGGACTAGGAGTGCTATTCCATGGGTGGATATCTCCTTTTGACCACAAGCTCTTTTCAATCAAATGGCACCTTGTGTGATGACATTCGGATTTTACTGTCTCAAAGAGAAACACCTGGATCTCAGACCTACTTTTTGTGAAGTCAGTTTCAGGAATGGAATAGAAATTACTACCTCCATGCTCTTTGCCGTTTAACGCCAGGAGGCAATAGTGTGTTCTTTTATAGTACCGGTGTCTGAAGTAGTGAACTTCCAATTATGACATCAAATCCCTTGTAGAAACGAGTCCTAGGGAACTACTATCTGTGCTTAGAGGGTTGGAGCCTGAAGACTGAAGAGGAAAATGACTGTTTTCCACATCAAAATCTTGGATTACACCTAACTGCAAGATGCCTCTCTTTTCTAGCAACATCGAATCAAGCAAAAGGGAGCATCTAGCATATCAGCAGCTTAATCTCCCCAAGCAAATGTGGAATTCACACCGTTTTGCTATAAACTGATTTTCAGAATCTGAGTGGGACTGTACTCCCTGCTCACTCTGTGCCTTATTTGCAAGAGTAGAAACAGTTTGTACCTCCATGTACCCTGGGCCTGTGCAGAACTCTGGCTTCTGATAGAAATTCCAAACTCTTTGTACAGGCAAATGGTGGAAAAAATGGCGTAATGTTCTGATGGTTAGAATCTGAATCAAGAAAAGCACACTGCCTCCTTCAGAAATCAATGGACTAGGAGTGCTTATCCATGGGTTGACATCTCCTTTTGACCACAAGCTCCATTCAAGTTAAAGGCAGCTGGAGTGCTATTCAGAGATTACTCACTCAAAGAGAAATGCCTGGAACTCAGACCTGTTTTTTGTGAAGTCAGTTTCAGGAACAGAGTGGAAATCACTTCCTCCATGCTCTTTGCATGCTCTGTAACAACAGGAGGCAAGAGGTTGTTCTTTACACAATATGTGTCTGCAGTAGTGAACGTCAAATTATGATGTCAGATCCCTTTGTAGGAACGAGTCCTGGTGCCCTGTTATCTGTGTTTGGACCGTTACAGCCTGAAGACAGAGGTGGAAATTCCTGTTCTCCACATCAAAGGCTTGGGTGACACTGAGTAGCAAGACTCCTCTCTTTTCTAGCAACTTCTAAGCAATGTAAAGGGAGAATTAGGGATATCAGGAGCTTAATCTCCCCAAGCAAATCTGTAATTCTCAACGTGTTGCTGTAAACAAATTATCAGAATTTGAGTGGAACTCTAATCCCTGCTCACTCTGTGCCTTATTTGCAAGAGTAGGAACAGATTGTTTCTCCATGTTCCCTGTGCCTGAGGAGAACTGTGGCTTCTTATTGAAATCCTGCCCTCTTTCTATGGGTAAACGGTTTACAAACACACATTATGTTCTGATGGTTAGAATCTGAATTGAGAAAAGCACACTGCCTCCTTCAGAAATATCTGGACTAGGAGTGCAATTCCATGGGTGGATAAATCCTGTTGACCATAAGCTCCATTCAAGCGAATGGCAGTTGGAGTGATATTCGGAGATTACTCCCTCAAAGAGAAACACCTGTAACTCAGACCTGCTTTTTACGAAATCAGTTTCAGGAACGGAGCAAAAATTAGTACCTCCATGCTCTTTGTGGTATACCACCAGTAGGCAAGAATTTGTTCCTTTACACTATGTGTGTCTGCAGTAGTGAAAGTCCAATTATGATGTCAAATCTCTTTGTAGAAAGGAGTCCATGCACACTACTGTGTGTGTTTGGACCGTTAGAGCCTGAAGAAAGATGTGGAAAATGCCTCTTTTCCACATTAAAGTCTTATATTACACCTAAAGGCAAGATGCCTCTCTTAATTAGCAACATCCAAGCAAGGAAATGGAGAATCTGGGATATCAGGAGCTTAATCTTCCCACAAAAAAGCTGGAATTCACACCTTGTTGCTATAAACTGACTTTCCTAGTCTGATTGACCCTGTACTCCTTGCTCACACTGTGCCTTATTTGAAAGAGTAGGTACAATTTGTTTCTCAATGTTCCCTGATCCTGAGGAGAACTGTGGCTTCTTATTGAAATCACGAACTTCTTGTACGAGCAATCGGTGGAGAAACAGATTTAAGGTTCTGATGTTTAGAATCTGAATCGAGAAAAGCATACTGCCTCCTTCAGAAATCTCTGGACTAGGATTGCTATTCCATGGGTGCATATCTCCTTTTGACCTCAAGCTCCATTCAAATGAGGGGCAGCTGCAGTGATATTCGGAGATAACTCCCACAAAGAGATACACCTGGAACTCAGACCTGCTTTTGTGAAGTCAGTTTCAGGAACGGAGTGGAAATTACTACCTCCATGCTCTTTGCCCTTTACCGCCAGGAGGCAAGACTTTGCTACTTTACACTACCTGTGTCTGCAGTAATGCAGGTCCAAATATGACGTTAAATATCATTGTAGAAAGGAATCCTCATGCACTGCTATCTGTGTTTGGACCATAAGAGCCTGAAGACAGAGGTGGAAAATGCCTCATTTCCACATAAATGGCATGGATTACAACCAATTGCAAGATGTGTCTCTTTTCTAGCACAATCCAAGCAAGCAAAATTGATAATCTGGGATATCAGGTGCTTAATCTCCCCAAGAAAAGGCTGGAATTCACACCGTGTTGCTATAAACTGATTTTCAGAATCTGAGTGGGACTGTACTCCCTGCTCACTGAGTGCCTTATTTGCAAGTGTAGGAACAGTTTGTTTCTCCATGATCCATGTGCCTGTGGAAAACTGTGGCTTCCTATTGAAATTCTGCACTCTTTGTACGGGCAAATGGTGGAGAAACTGACATAATGGTCCAATGGTTAGAATCTGAATCAAGAAAAGTACACTGCCTTGTTCGGAAATCTCTGGACTAGGAGTGCTATTCCACGGGTGGATATCTCCATTTAACCACAAGCTCCATTCAAGCGAATGGCAGCTGGAGTGATATTCAGAGATTACTCCCTCAAAGAGAAACAGCTTGAACTCAGACCTGCTTTTTGTGAAGTCGGTTTCAGGAACTGAGTGGAAATTACTTTCTCTCTGTTCTTTGCCATTTACCGCCAGGAGGCGAGAGTTTGTTCCTTTGCACAACCTGTGTCTACAGTAGGGAAAGTAAAATTATGACGTCAAATCCCTTTGTAGAAATGAGTCCTGGCGCACTGCTATGTGTGTTTGGACCATTATAGCCTGAAGACAGAGGTGGAAAATGCCTGTTTTCCCCATCAAAGCCTTGGAATACTCCCAATTACAAGATGCCCCTCTTTTCTGGCAACATGGAAGCAAGCAAAAAGGAGGATCTGAATATCAGGAGCTTAATATCCCCAAGCAAGAGCTGGAATTCACACCTTATTGCTATAAATTGATTTTCAGAATAAGACTGGGACTGTACATACTGCTCAATCTGTGCCTTATTTGCAAGTGTAGGAACAGTTTGTTTCTCCATGTTTCCTGTGCCTGTGGAAAACTGTGGCTTCGTACTGAAATTCCACACTCTTTCTACAGGCAAATGGTAGAGAAACAGACGTAATGTTCTGATGGATAGAATCTGAATTGAGAAAAGCACAGTGCCTCGTTCGGAAATCTCTGGACTAGCAGTGCTATTCCACGGGTGGATATCTCCTTTTGACCACAAGCTCCATTCAACGAATGGCAGCTGGAGTGATATTTGGAGACTACTCCTTCAAAGAGAAAAACCTGGAACTCAGACCTGCTTTTGTGAAGTCAGTTTCAGGAACGGAGTCCAAATTACTATCTCCCTGTTCTTTGCCATTTACCACCAGGAGGCAAGAGTTTGTTCCTTTACACGACCTGTGTCTGCAGTAGTGAAAGTCCAATTATTACGTCAAATCCCTTTGTAGAAACGAGTTCTGGTGCACTGCTATCTGTGTTTGGACCATTTGAGCCATAAGAGACAGGTGGAAAATGCCTGTTTTGCACATCAAAGTATAGATTACAACTAATGGCAAAATTCCTGTATTTCCTAGCAACATTCAAACAAGTGAAAGGAGAATCTTGCATATCAGGAGCTAAATCTCACCAAGCAAAACCTGGAATTCACACCGTGTTGTTATAAACTGATATTCAGAATCTGAATGGGACTGCATTTCCTGGTCAGTCTGTGTCTAATTTGAGAGAGTAGGAACAGTTTGATTCTCCATAATCCCTGTGCCTGTGGAGAACGGTGGCTTCTTATTGAAATCCTGCTCTCTTTGTATGGGCAAACAGTGGAGAAACAGACATAATGGTCCGATGGGTAGAATCTGAATCGAGAAGAGCACAGTGCCTCCTTCGGAAATTTCTGGACTCTGAGTGCTATTCCAGGGGTGAATATCTCTGCTTGACCACAAGCTCCATTCAAGCCAATGGCAACTGGAGTGATATACAGAGATTACTTCCTCAAAGAGAAAAAACCTGGAACTCAGACCTGCTTTTGGTGAAATCAGTTTCAGGAACGGAGTGGAAATTACTACCACCCTGCTCTTTGCCATTTACCGCCAGTAGGTATGAGTTTGTTCCTTTGCAAGACCTGTGTCTGCAGTAGTGAATGTCCAATTATGACGTCAAATCCCTTTGTAGAAATGATTTTGGGAGCCCAGCTATGTGTGTTTGGACCGATAGAGCCTGAAGAGAGAGGTGGAAATTGCCTGTTTTTCACAACAAAGCCTTGGAATACAACTAATTGCAAGATGCCACATTTTTCCACCAACATCGAAGCATGCAAAAGGGAGAATCTGGGATATCAAGAGCTTAATATCCCCAAGCAAGAGCTGGAATTCACAAAGTGTTGCTATAAAGTGATTTTGAGAATCTGACTGGGACTGTACATACTTCTCACTCTGTGCCTTATTTGTCAGTGTAGGAACAGTTTGTTTCTCCATGGTCCCTGTGCCTGTGGAGAACGGTGGCTTCTTACTGAAATTCTGCACTCTTTGTACAGACAAACGGTGGGGAAACAGACGTAATATTCTCATGGTAAGAATCTGAATCGAGAAAAGCACACTGCCTCCTTTGGAAATATCTGGACTAGGAGTGCTATTCCACGTGTGGATATCTCCTTTTGACCACAGGCTCCATTCAAGCGAATGGCAGCTGGAGTGATATTCAGAGATTACTCCTTCAAAGAGAAACACCTGGAACTCAGACCTGCTTTTTGTGAAGACAGTTTCAGGAATGGAGCAGAAATTACTACCTCCCTGTTCTTTGCCATTTACCATCAGGAGGCAAGAGTTTGTTCCTTTATATGACCTGTATCTGCAGTAGTGAAAGTCCCATTATGACAACAAATCTGTTTGTAGAAACTAGTCCTGGCGCACTGCTATCTGTGTTTGGACCGTTATCGCCAGAAGAGAAAGGTGGAAAATGCCTGTTTTGCACATCAAAGCCATGGATTGCACATAATGGCAAGATGACTCTCTTTTCTAGCAACATCCAAGGAAGCAGAAGGATAATCTGGGATATCAGGAGCTTAATCTCCCCAAGCAAATCCTGGAAATCACACCGTGTTTCTATAAACTGATATGCAGAATCTGACTGGGAATGTACTCTCTTCCCACTCTGTGCCTTATTTCCCAGAGTAGGAACAGTTATTTTTTCTCCAAGTTCCCTTTGCATGAGGAGAACTGTGGCTTCTTACTGAAATACCGCACTCTTTGTACGGGCAAACAGTGGAGATAAAGAGGTAATGTTCTGATGGTTAGAATCTGAATAGAGAAAAGCACACAGCCTCCTTCAGAAATCTCTGGACCAGGAGTGCAATTCCACAGGTGGATATCTCTTTTTGACCACAAGCTACATTCAAGCGAATGGCAGCTGGAGAAATATTCTGAGATTACTCCCTCAAAGAGAAACACCTGGAAATCAGACCTGCTTTTTTGAAGTCAGTTTCGGTAAACGAGGGGAAATTTCTATATCCTTGCTCTTTACTGTTTACCACCAGGAGGCAAGAGTATGTTCCTTTACACTACCTGTGTCTGCAGTAGGGAGAGTCCAATTATGACGTCAAATTGCTGTGTAGAAACGACTCCTGGTGCACAGCAATCTGTGTTTGGACCGTTAGAGCCTGAAGACTGAAGTGGAAAATGCCTGAGTTCCACATCAAAGTCTTGCCTTACACTGAATTGCAAGATGCCTCTCTTTTCTAGCAACATCCAAGCAAGTGAAAGGAGATTCTGGGATATCAGGGGCTTAATCTCCCCAAGGAAAAACCTGGAATTCACACCATGTGAGTATAAACTGATTTTCAGAATCTGAGTGGAACTGTACTCTCTGCTCACTGTTTGTCTTATTTTCAAGAGTAGGAACAGTTTGTTTGTCCATGTTCCCTGGCCCTGAGGAGAACTCTGTCAGTTTAGTGAAATCCCGCACTATTTGTATGGGCAAACGGTGGAGAAACGGACATAATGTTCTGTTGATTAGAATCTGAATCGAGAAAAGCACAGTGCTTCTTTCAGAAATCTCTGGACTAGGAGTGCTATTCCACGTGTGGATATCTCCTTTTGACCACAGGCTCCATTCAAGCGAATGGCAGCTAGAGTGATATTTAGAAATTACTCCCTCAAAGAGAAATACCTGGAACTCAGAACTGCTTTTTGTGAAGTCAGCTTCAGTATTAGAGTGGAAATTACATCCTTCATGCTCTTTCATTTTACTGCCAGGAGGCAAGAGTTACTTCCTTTACACTACCTGTGTATGCAGTATTGAAAGTCCAATTATGACGTCAAATAACTTTCTAGAATCGAGTCCTGGCACACTCCTATCTGTGTTTGGACCTTTAGAGCCTGAAGACAGGGGTGGAAAATGCCTGTTTTCCAAATCAAAGGCTCGGGTTAAAACTAATGCAAGATGCCTCTCTTTTCTAGCAAATCCAAGCAAGCAAAAGGGAGAATCTCTTATATCAGGAGCTTAACCTCCCCAAGCAAAAGCTGTAATTCACACCGTGTTACTAGAAACTGGTTCTCAGAATCTGAGTGTAACTGCACTCCCTGCTCACGCAGTGCCTTATTTGCAAGAGTAGGAACTGTTTGTTTCTCTATATTCCCTGTGCTGGAGGAGAACTTAGGCTTCTTATTGCAATCCCGCACTCTTTGTTCGGGCAAATGGTGGAGAAACACACGTAATGTTCTAACGGTTAGAAGCTGAATCGAGAAAACCATACTGCCTGCTTTGGAAATCTCTGGACTAGGAGTGCTATTCCATGGGTGGATATCTCCTTTTAACCACAAGTTCCATTCAAGCAATTGGCAGCTGGAGTGATATTCAGTGATTACTCCCTCAAAGAGAATCACCCGGAACTGAGACCTGCTTCTTGTAAAGTCAGTTTCAGAAACGGGGTGGAAATTACTACCTCCATACTCTTTGCCATTTATTGCCTGGAGGCAAGAATTTGTTCCTTTAAAATACCTGTGTGTGCAGTAGTGAAATTCCAATCATGACGTCAAATCTCTTTGTAGAAAGGAGTCCTGGTCCATGGCTATCTGTGATTGGACTGTTAGAGCCTGAAGACAGAGGTGGAAAATGCCAGTTTTCCACATGAAAGCCTTGGATAACAACGAATTGCAAGATGCCTCACTTTTCTAGCCACATGCAAGCAAGCAAAAATAAAATCTGGGATATCAGGGGCTCAATCTCCCCAAGCAAAAGCTGGAAACCTCGCCGTGTTGCTGTAAACTGATTTTCAGAATCTGAGAGGGACTGTACAACCTGCTCACTCTGTGCCTTATTTGCAAGAGTAGGTACACTTTGTTTCTCCATGTTCCCTGCACCTGAGGAGAACTGTGGTTTCTTATTGAAATGCCACAATCTTTGTATGGGCAAATGGTGGAGAAACAGACATAATCTTCTGAAGGTTAGAATATGAATCGAGAAAAGCACACTGCCTCCTTCGGGAATCTTTGGACTAGGAGTGCTATTCCATGGGTGGATAGCTCCTTTTGACCCCAAGATCCATTCAAGGATCTTGGAGTGACATTCAGAGATTACTCCCTCAAAAAAAACAAAACAAAACAAAACAAAAAAAAAACACCGGAACTCAGACCTGCTTTTTGTTAAGTTAGTTTCAGGAACGGAGTGGAAATTACTACCTCCAAGCTCTTGCGATTTACCGCCAAGGGGCAAGAGTTTGTTCCTTTAAACTACCTGTGTCTGCAGAAGTGAAAATCCAACTATGATGTCAAATAACCTTGGAGAAACGAGTCCTGGTGCATTGCTATCTGTGTTTGGACCATTAGAGCCTGAAGACAGAGGTGGAAAATGCATGTTTTCCACATCAAAGGCTTGGATTATGCCAAACTGCAAGATGCCTCTCTTTTCTAGCAACATGCAAGCACGCGAAAAGGGAGAATCAGGCATATCAGGAGCTTAATCTCCCCTAGCAAAAGCTGGAATTTACACCGTGTGCCATTAAAGTGATTTTCAGAATCTCACTGGGACTGTACTCCCTGCTCACTCTGTGCCTTATTTGCAAGACTAGGAGCAGTTTGTTTCACCATGTTCCCTCGGCCAGAGGAGAACTGTGGATTTTATTGAAATCCTGCACTCTATGGGGAAACAGTTGAGAAACAGATGTAATATTCTGATGGTAAGTATGTGAGTCAAGAAAAGCACACAGGCTCCTTCGGAAATCTCTGGACTAGAGTGCTATTCCACGGGTGGATATCTCCTTTTGACCACAAGCTCCATTCACGCGAATGGCAGCTGGAGTGATATTCAGAGATTACTCCCTCAAGGAGAAACACCTGGAACTCAGACCTGATTTTTGTGAAGGCAATTTCAGGAACGGAGTGGAAATTACTACCTCCATGCTCTTTGCCATTTACCACCATGAGGCAAGAGTTTGTTCCTTTAAACTACCTGTGTCAGCAGTAGTAAAAGACCGATTATGACGTAAAATCCCTTTGTAGAAATGAATCCTGGTGCACTGGTATCTGTGTTTGGACCGTTAGAGCCTTTAAGACAGAGGTGGAAAATTTTTTCATGTGTTTTCCACATGAAAGGCGTGGATTCCACCGAATTGTAGGATATCTCTCTTTTCTAGCAACATCCAAGCAAGCGAAATGGAGAATCTGTTCTATCAGGGGCTTAATGTCCCCATACAAAAGCTGGAATTCACACCGTTTTGCTATAAACTGCTTTTCAGAAACTGACTGGGACTGTACTCCCTGCTCACTCTGTGCCTTATTTACTAGAGTAAGAACAAATTGTACCTGGATATTCCCTGTGCTTGCTGAGAACTGTGGCTTCTTATTGAAATCCCACACACTCTGTATGGGCAAATGGTTCAGAAACAGATGTAATATTCTGATGATTAGTATTTTAATCAAGAAAAGCACACAACCTCCTTAGGAAATCTCTGGACTAGGAGTGCTATTCCACCGGTGGATATCTCCTTTTCACCACAAGCTCCTTTCAGGCGAATGGCAGCTGCATGATATTCGGAGAAAACTCCCTCAAAGAGAAAAACCTGGAACTCAGACCGGCTTTTTGTGAAATCATTTTCAGGCACAGAGTGGAAATTGCTACCTCCATGCTCTTTGCCGTTTACGGTAAGGAGGCAAGAGTTTGTTCCTTTACACCTCATGTGTCTGCAGTATTGAAAGTCCAATTACGATGTCTAATACCTTTGTCAAAACAAGTCATTGCACACAACTATATATCTTTGGACAGTTAGAGCCTTAAGATAGAGGTGGAAAATGCCTGTTTTCCACATCAAAGGCTTGGATTACACGAAAGTGCAAGATGCCTCACTTTTCTAGCAACATCCAAGAAAGCAAAAGGGAAAAACTGTTATATCAAGCGATTAATTTCCCCAAGCAAAAGCTGGAATTCACACCGTGTTGCTATAAACTGTTTTTCAGAGTCTGAGTGGGAGTGTACTCCCTGCTCACTCTGTGCCTTATTTGCAAGAGTACGAAAAATTTGTTTCTCCATGTTCCCTGTGCCTGAGAACTGTGGCTTCTTATCAAAATCTGTACTCTTTGTATAGGCAAACGGTGGAGAAACAGACCTAATATTCTGATGGTTAAAATCTGAATAGAGAAAAGTGCACTGCCTCCTTCTGAAATCTCTGGACCAGGAGTGCTATTGCATGGGTGGATATCTCCTTTTAACCACAAGCTCCATTCAAGCTAATGGCAGCTGGAGTAATATTCAGAGATTACAACCTCAAAGAGAAACACCTGGAACTCAGACCTGCTTTTTATGAAGTCAGTTTCAGGGACGGAGTGGAAATTACTATCTCCATGATCTTTGCCATTTACTGCCAGGAGGCAAGAGTTTGTTCCTTTACACTACCTGTGTCTGCAGTAGTGAAAGTCCAATTATGGCGTCAAATCCCTTTGTAGAAATGAGTCCTGGTGCATTGCTATGTGCATTTGGACGTTTAGAGCCTGAAGACAGAGGTGGAAAATGCCTGTATTCCACATCAAAGGCTTGGATTGCACCAAATTGCAACATGCCTCTTTTCTAGCAACATCCAAACAAGCAAAAGGGAGAATCTCTTAAATTAGGAGCTTAATCTCCCCAGGCAATAGGTGGAATTCACACCATGTTGTTATAAAGTGATTTTCAGAATCTGACCTGGAGTGTACTCCCTGCTTACTCTGTGCCTTATTTGCAAGAGTAGGAACAGTTTGCTTCTCCATGTTCCCCATGGCTGAGAACTGTGGCTTCTAATTGAAATCCTGAACACTTTCTACAGGCAAAAGATGGAGAAACAGACATAATGTTCTGATGGTTAGAATCTGAATTGAGAAGAGCACACTGCCTCCTTCAGAAATCTCTGGATGGGGAGTGCTATTCCACGGGTGGACACCTTCTTTTGACCACAATCTCCATTCAAGCGAATGGCACCTGGAGTGATATTCGGACATTGCTCCCTCAAAGAGAAACACCTGAAACTCAGACCTGCTTTTTGTGATGACAGTTTCAGGAACAGAGTGAAATTACTACCTCTATGCTCGTTTGGAATACCATCTAGAGGCAAGAGTTTGTTCCTTTCCACTACCTCTGTCTGCAGTAGTGAAATTCCAATCATGACATCAACTAAGTTTGTAGAAATGGGTCCTGGTACACTGCTATCTGTGTTTGGAAAGTTAGAGCCTGAAGACAGAGAAGGAAAATGCTTGTTTTCCACATCAAAGGCTTGGATGACACCGAATTGCAAAAGGCCTCTATTTTCATCCACCATACAAGCAAGTTAAGGGAGAATCTGGGATATCAGGGGCATAATCTCCCCCAACAAAAAGCTAGAATTGACACCATGTGCTAAAAACTGATTTTCAGAATCTGAGTGAGAATGTACTCCCTGCTCACTCTGTGCCTTATTTGCAAGAGTAGGTAGAAATTGATTCTCCATGTTGCGTGTGCCATAGGAGAACCATGGCTTCTTGTGAAAACCTCACACTCTTTGTACAGGAAAATGGTAGAGAAACAAACCTAATGTTTTCATGGTTAGAATCTGAATGGAGAAGGGCGCACAGCCTTCTTCAGAAATCTTGATATAAGGAGTAGTATTCAACGAATGGATATCTCCTTTTGACGACAAGTTCCATTCAAGCGAATGGCAGCTGGAGTCATACTCATAGATTATTCCCCCAAAGAGAAACACGTGAAACTCACACCTGCATTTTGTGAAGTCAGTTTCATGAACGGATTGGAAATTACTACCACCCTGCTCTTTGTCATTTACCGCCAGGAGGTAAGAGTTTCTTCCTTTAGAGTACCTTTGTCGACAGTAGTGAAAGTCCAATTATGACGTTCAAATCCCGTTGTAGAAACGAGTCCTGGTGCACTGCTATGCGTGTTTGGACCGGTAGAGCCTGAAGACAGAGGTGGAAAATGCCTGTTTTCCACATCAAAGGCTTCAATTACACCTATTTGAAAGTGGCCTCTATTTTCTCACAACATCCTAGCAAGGAAAAGGGAGAATTTGGGATAACAGGGGCTTAATCTTCCCAGGCAAAAGCTGGAATTCAAAACATGTTGCTCTAATCTGACCTTCAGAATCTGAGTGGGACTGTACTCCCTGCTCACTCTCTGAATTATTTGCACGAGAAGGAACTGATTGTTTCCCACATTACCTCAGACTAAGGAGAACTATGGCTTCTCAAGGAAATCCCACACTCCTTGTATGGGCAAACCCTGGAGAAACAGACTTAATGTTCTGATGGTTAGAATCGGAATGGAGAAAAGCACAGTGCCTCCTTCGGAAATCTCTGGAATAGGAGTGCTATTCCACGGGTGGATATCTCATTTTGACAACAAGCTCCATTCAAGTGAATGGTATCTGGAGTGATATTTATAGATTAGTCCCTCAAAGAGAAACACCGGGAACTCAGACCTGTTTTTGTGAAGTCATTTTCAGGAACGGAGAAGAAAAGAGTTCCACCCGGTTCTTTTCCATTTAGAACCATGAGGCAATAGTTTGTTCCTTTTGAGTACCTATGTATGAAGTAGTGAAAGTCCTATTACGACTTTAAAATCCCGTTGTAAAAACGAGGCCTAGCGCACTGCTATGTGTGTTTGGACCATAAGAGCCTGAAGACAGAGGTGGAAAATGCCTGTTTTGCACATCCATTTCTTGGATAACACCTAATTCCAACATGCCTCTCTTTTCTAGCCAAATATTAGCAACTGAAGTGGAGAATCTGGGATACCCGGGGCTTAATGTCCCCAAGCAAAAGCCGGAATTCACACCATGTAGCTAAAACTGATTTTCAGAATCTGAGTGGGAAAGTACTCCCTGCTCACTCTGTGCCTTATTTGCAAGAGTAGGTAGAAATTGATTCTCCATGTTGCTTGTGCCGGAGGAGAACTGTGGCTTCTTATTAAAGTCCTGCACTCTTTGTATGAGCAAATGGTGGAGAAAAAAGCTACTGTTCTCATGGTTAGAATGTGAATGGAGAAAAACGCATATCCTTCCTTGGATATCTCGGTATTAGGAATAGTATTCTAGGAATGGATATTTCCTTTTCACTACAAGCTCCATTCAAGCCAATGGCAGCTGGAGCGATATTCGTAGATTACTCCCTCAAAGAGAAACAGCAGGAGCCTGCCGTGGTGGCTCAAGGCAGTAATCCCAGCACTCGGGGGGCAGAGGTAGGAGGATTGCTGAGTTCGAGGCTTGCTTGGGCTACATAGTGAGCTCAGGGCCAGCCTGCACTACAAAGCGAGACACAGTCTCAAGAAACAAAAACAAAAACAAACAAACAAACAAAAAAAACAAAGAGAAACACCAGAAACTCAGATCTGCATTTATGAAGTGAGTTTCAGGAATGGAGTGCAAATTACACCCTCCCTGTTCTTTGTCTTTTACCGCCAGGAGGCAAGAGTTAATTCCTTTACAGTAACTTTGTCTGTGGTACTTAAAGTCCAATTATGACGTCAAATCCATTTCTAGAAACGAGACCTGGTGCAGTGCTAGGTGTGTTTTTGAACGTTAGATGCTGAAGAGAGCGGTGCAAAATACCTGTTTCCCGCCTCAACTTCTTGGACAACACTGAATTACAACATGCCTCGCTTTTCTAGCCAAATAAAAGCAAGGGAAATTGAGAATCTGGGAAACACAGGGATTAATCTCCCCAAGCAAAAGCTAGAATTCTCACCGTGTTGCCATAAACTGATTCTCAGAATCTGAGTGTGACTGTACTCCCTGCTCACTCTGTGCCTTATTTGCAAGAGTAGGAACTAATTGATTCCCCATGTTGCCTGTGCCCGAGGAGAACCATGGCTTCTTACGAAAACCAAGCACTCTTTGTACGGGCCCATGGTACAGAAAGAAAGCTCATGTTTTCATGGTTAGACTCTGAATGGAGAAGAGCCCACAGCCTTCTTTGGAAATCTTGAAATAAGGAGTAGTATTCCACGAGTGGATAGCGCCTTTTGACCACAAGTTCCATTCAAGCAAATGGCAGCTGGAGTCATACTCGTAGATTATTCCCCCAAAGAGAAACACGTGGAATTCAGACCTGCTTTTTGTGAAGTCAGTTTCACGAACGGATTGGAAATTACTACAACCCTGCTCTTTGTCATTTACCACCAGGAGGCAAAAGTTTCTTACTTTAGCGTACCTTTGTCGACAGTAGAGAAATCCAATTATTACGTTCAAATCCCGTTGTAGAAAGGAGTCCTGGTGCACTGCTATGCGTGTTTGGACCGTTAGAGCCTGAAGACAGAGGTGGAAGTTGCCTGTTTTCCACATCAAAGGCTTCGATTACAGCTATTGAAAGAGGCCTCTATTTTCTCGCTACATCCTAGCAAGGAAAAGGGAGAATCTGGGATAACAGGGGCTTAATCTTCCCAGGCAAAAGCTGGAATTCAAAACGTGTTACTCTAATCTGACTTTCAGAATCTGAGTGGGACTGTACTCCCTGCTCGCTCTCTGAATTACTTGCACGAGTAGGAACAGATTGTTTCCCGACGTTCCCTCAGCCTAAGGAGAGCTATGGTTTCTCATGGAAATCCCACACTCCTTGTATGGGCAAACCCTGGAAAAACAGACTTAATGTTCTCATGGTTAGACTCTGAATGGAGAAAAGCACACGGCATCCTTTGGAAATCTCTGGAATAGGAGTGCTAATCCACGCGTAGGTAACTCCTTTTGACCACAGATCCATTCAAGCGGATGGTATCTGGAGTGATATTTATAGATTACTCCCTCAAAGAGAAACACCGGAAACTCAGACTTGTTTTTGTGAAGTCATTTTCAGGAACGGAAATGAAATTAGTTCCACCCTGTTCTTATCCATTTAGAACCAGGAGGCAAGAGATTGTTCCTTTAGAGTACCTCTGTCTACAGTAGTGAAAATCCTATTACGACTTTAAAATCCCGTTGTAGAAACGAATCCTGGTGCACTGCTATGTGTGTTTGGACTGTAAGAGCCTGAAGACAGAGGTGGAAAATGCCTGTTTTGCACATCCATTTCTTGGATAACACCTAATTCCAACATGCCACTCTTTTCTAGCCAAATATTAGCAATTGAAGTGGAGAATCTGGGATACCAGGGGCTTAATGTCCCCAATCAAAAGCTGGAATTCACACCGTGTAGCTAAAACTGATTTTCAGAATCTGAGTTGGAAAGTACTCCCTGCTCACTCTGTGCCTTATTTGCAAGAGTAGGTAGAAATTGATTCTCCATGTTGCTTTTGCTGGAGGAGAACTGTGGCTTCTTATTAAAATCCTTCACTCTTTGTGTGAGCAAATGGTGGAGAAAAAAAGTAATGTTCTCATGGTTAGAATGTGAATGGAGAAAAATGCATATTCTTCCTCGGAAATCTAGGTATAATGAATAGTATTCTAGGAATGGATATTTCCTTTTGACTACAAGCTCCATACAAGCCAATGGCAGCTAGACTGATATTCATAGATTACTCCCTCAAAGAGAAACATAAGGGGCCAGCCATCGTGGCTCATGCCTATAATCTCAGCACTCGGCGGGCAGAGGTAGGAGGATTGCTGAGTTCGAGGCTTGCCTGTGTTACATAGTGAGCTCAGGGCCAGCCTGCACTACAAAGCGAGACACAGCCTCAAGAAACAAAAGAAAACAATCAAACAAACAAACAAAAAACCAAGAGAAACACCTGAAACTCAGATCTGCATTTTATGAAGTGAGTTTCAGGAATGGAGTACAAATTACTCCCTCCCTGTTCTTTGCCGTTTACCGCCAGGAGGCAAGAGTTTCTTCCTTTACAGTACCTTTGTCTGTCGTAGTTAAAGTCCAATTATGACGTCAAATCCATTTGTAGAAACGAGTCCTGGTGCAGTGGTAGGTGTGTTTTTGACCGTTAGATGCTGAAGACAGCGGTGGAAAATACCTGTTATCCGCCTCAGTTTCTTTGACAACACCGAATTGCAACATGCCTCTATTTTCGAGCCAAATAAAAGCAAGTGAAATTGAGAATCTGGGATACATTGGGCTTAATCTCCCCAAGTAAATGCTGGAATTCTCACCGTGTTGCCATAAACTGATTCTCAGAATCTGAGTGTGACTGTACTCCCTGCTCACTCTGTGCCTTATTTGCAAGAGTAGGAACTAAGTGATTCTCCATGTTGCCTGTGCCAGAGGAGAACCGTGGCTTCTTACGAAAATCCCCCACTCTTTGTACGGGCCAATGGTAGAGAAAGAAAGCTCATGTTTTCACGGTTAGAATCTGAATCGGGAAGAGCGCACAGGTTTCTTTGGGAATCTTGATATAAGGGGTAGTATTCCACGAATGGATATCTCCTTCTGACCACAAGTTATATTCAAGCGAATGGCAGGTGGAGTCATACTCATAGATTATTCCCCCAAAGAGAATCACGTGGAACTCAGACCTGCTTTTTGTGAAGTCAGTTTCATGAAAGGATTGGAAATTACTACCACCTTGCTCTTTGGCATTTACCGCCAGGAGGCCAGAGTTTCTTCCTTTAGCATACCTTTGTCGACAGTAGTGAACGTCCAATTACAACGTTCAAATCCCGTTGTAGAAACGAGTCCTGGTGAACTTTTATGCGTGTATGGACCGTTAGAGCCTGAAGACAGAGGTGGAAAATGCCTGTTTTCCACATCAAAGGCTTCAATTACACCTATTTGAAAGAGGCCTCTATTTTCTCGCTACATCCTAGCAAGGAAAAGGGAGAATCTGGGATAACAGGGGCTTAATCTTCCCAGGCAAAAGCTGGAATTCAGAACGTGTTGCTCTAATCTGACTTTCAGAATCTGAGTGGGACTGTACTCC
>PVIC010016893.1:0-33328 GCA_004025085.1 Thryonomys swinderianus
ATAATGTCCAAGGCAAACACTGAATCTCCTTCAAAGAAACAGAGGAAAACCTTCCTTCCTCACTGGGTTTTATACCATTCTGATTATAGTGCTCCCTAGGGTGGGTCTTCCACATCCAGAATTATGCCGACCAGTTTAGTTGGGCATTTCTTACCCAAGTTGACACAGCCAGCTAACTACCACGTGTTGTTTGGGCCTATCATTATTATTTAAAGTAGAGAAGCATGATAAGAAATAGCAATGCAAAATAAAACAGGAAAAATAGAAGTAGAACTTATAAATCTGCTCCTGCTTATAAGTTCTCCAGAGATAACAGATAAATACAACACATTTACAAAAACAACAATATTCTAGTGGAAAATGTATGTATTTTGTTACAGTTAAGTACACTTCTCAGTTGATCTAATTCCAGTTTGTGGATATTTCAATTTTTAAACTTATTTATACACAATATTTCAGCCTACCTGCAATACTGGACAGGCACATTTTTCTAGTTCATTTCTTTGTGCACACACTTTTCTACCAGAAAATACCATATATGCTTATATCTAGATCTACCTGAAAAAAATCTTACCAATATCCATTAATTATAGCCTAGTTGTTATCACAAATAGCCCTTAAAAAGTATCATATTCAAAACACAAGGTAATCTTTGCTCAACAGTCTGTTGTGTGGGTGGCCTTCATTCACATGGCCATTTGGGAAGGTGAAGACCTTACCATTTTCTGGGTGTAGCCTTCATGCTGCTGTGAGGAATTCTTCATTCTAATGAAGCAGAAGGGGAAAGAATACTAAGGAGATAAGATAGCAGTGCAGGCCTAAAAGAGATACTTCTCACATCTACTTCCATTCAGCTATACTAAGAACATGAATGCAGGCATATAGCTTGAATCTGATGAAAAGAGAGATATGTTCCCAAGAGGAAGAAAAGAACATGGACATGGGCTCGGGTTTCCTGATTTCCCTTAGTCCTATTAGGCACCGTTGTTAAGAAATCTGTCAAGTCACCTGTGTCATTTGGCATGAAATAAGGTTGAGGTGTTCCTGATTCCCATTAGCTCTCTTAAGCAAAAGCTATTACTTGTGCTCTTATCTCCTGTAATTAATGTAACACCTTATGTGCTCTGAAACATAATTAATATTTTAATTTCAGTTTTCTTGATTTAGTGAAAAGAAATTCTCAAAATTAAACTCATTGAAAATCACCATTGGTGACTTTATTTAGTAACAGGCTATTTAAAGGTTCAGCATATACTCTAATAAAGTCAAGGTTTAGAAAATGCATTCCAGGCATGAACAAGCAATGGCACATATGTTACAGATGGAAAAGAACTAAAGATGCCAGTACACTTCCTACACCCTGAAAATAATCTAAGGAAGGTCCTTTGAAATGACTATATTTCCCTTGCATAATAAAGATAAAACAATCTACAGTGATGAAAGAACAGTGTTAGCACGAGTGGTAAAGGTAATGAATTTATTAGTGAGGAAGGGATTTACTATTGAGGGATGAAAAAGAAAGATACACATTTAAATGATAAGACTATATTAAATAATAGTTTTCATTTACTTTTCATAGGTAAAGGACTTACAGAACTCATCTTGATTCTGGCAAGTACTTCAGTAAAGCTATTAGTGTAAAATTTAAAGACTTGCTTTAAAAATTAGAAAGGCCCTTGTTAACTGCAGCTGAAGGTTAATGAAAGAGTCTCTTACTGAAGATAAAAATGCTGTTTCACTTGTTATTCAGACTGGTTTTCACTAAGACAGACAATATAAACTGTGGCTGTATGGAACTGTTAAGAGGTATTTCTGGTCTGCAAGGAAATTTTTGGTATCTGCAACATTTTCAATTCATGGAAAAATGGATTGACATCAAGACAATTTTTATTTCACTTCCTTAGGCATAAGATCTGTGGAATTTTTGGTCAATGGTTGGTGAACAAATCAATAAAACATCAGTTTAAGGACAGTTTATGTCCTTTAACATTAAAAACTTCTATCCCAGGCTGGGGATTTAGCTTAGTGCCTCTGGTACCTGCCTTCCAAGAACAAGGCTACAGATTTGATCTCCAGTACCAAAAGAAATATAACTACATTATTGGTCATGCTGACTTTATGATCAAAAGAAGAAATGTACATACAATACAAAAACATGAAATGAACCTTGATATTATTGAAGTACTGTGTTATTTCAAATCTAGTCATTGCCTTTGATAGCTTAATAGATTCTATTACTGCACCAAAGTTCAGTTGTATTTAATGTACCCAGAAATAAGCACACTTTTGAAACTTTCAGGTTATAGCAATTGATTGTAATAGTTTTGATTGTGTTCTATTCCAGCAACAAAAAAGCTGGCCAATAAAGCCATGTTCAGATTAAACTCTTGGTGCTATCCTAACAACCCATAAAAGTTAAGGCAAATGAAATGAGCCCAGAGACAGATTATAATGTTCTTGGATCCATCACGGCGGAGAAGGGCTATGTGAACACAGTAGGTCTGGTTGTTGAGCACAGTAGTACCCGAGAGCTCAAGTGCAGAATGGATGTACACACGGGAAGAACAGAAGCACCTGAAGAACGGGAGCCACGGGCAGCTCACTGACACCAGCGATAACCACCCAGCACAGTGTACAGTAATGCAGATTAAGCAGAATGAGTTAATTCTGCTGAAGGTCAGTACAGATGAAAACCTTTAATAGAAAAACCATTTCCAGGGCTGGGGATTAAGCTCAAGTGGTACCGCGCCTACTTCGGAAGCACAAGGGCCGAGTTCAATCCCCGGTACTGCAAAAGAACAAAACAAAGCCAAACAAATTTCCATGATACCTGGATGATATAATCCTATCAAACTTATACCATTACAGATAGAAGGAAGAGAAAGAAGGTGGAGGAAAAAGAAAAGAGGGCAGAGGAGTAAGAGAATGGAAAGAAGGGAGCAGGAGAAGATGGAGGAGAAGAGGAAGAAGGAAAGGAGGAGCAGAAGAGGAAAGAGAAGAGAGAGGAGGAAAGAGAAGAGAAAGGAGAGAAGAGAAAAAGAGAGAAAGGAGGATAAGGAGAGGGAGGGACAGAATAAAAAAGAGAGAGAAAAACAGAGACAGAAACTCCTGATGAACCCTCAGGACTCATGTGTCTAACCTAAAAATTGATTTTTTTAGGAATATGTACTTTAAAAAATGAAGATAATGTTAAATTTGGAATATTCAACAAAACGAGGAATTCTAAAATAAATTGAGTACAATTACATGGATAAAAATTGACAACTTTATTGGGCAAATTTATTGGGTAAATAACATCTTGGTACTGTTTTCCATTCACCATTCTTTCCCTTTTTCTTTTTTAAAATTTCTTTTCTTTTTCTTCTTCTTCTTTCTTTTTTTCTCAAGCTCAGGACCTTGCACTTGCAGGGCAGGCACTGTGCCACTGAGCTACATACCTGGCTCAATATCATTCTCACCATGAGAATTTTAAACTACACTATTGTAATGAAATTTAATCTCAAATTAGAACTTTCACAAAGATGTTTTAATCAAGTTTCTAACTGCAATCAATGGAAGATCAAACTCCAGTGCTTATCAGATAAAGAGAAAACAACTGAGACTTTTAAAAAATGGATTTTTAATTTTGGCATATCTGCAAGAAGATGCACTGTCATCTTAAAATCATCCCATTTCAAAACTAACCCATCAATACCCAGCTGATGTTCTCAGCAGAAGACTATCAACCCTATGGTTTATGAAGCAAGCCCAAATTGACTTACAAAGTGCTCAGTGTACTTATTTGAGTTTGCCATAAAATACTAGATATATCTTTTCAAATATCTTTGTTTTGTCCCGGTAGCCTGATAAGAATGATGTATGTCACCTTTTCTAGAGATGCTATATTAAATATTCACTAAGCCAAGAAAATAAAATATATCTAATTATTAGTAATTTAAGAGCTAATTGATAAACAATCTGATCTATTTTCTAATTAATTTTAGGTGCCAATAGCCTAAAGCATTGGTAATGGATAAATAGATATAAAATGCTCAATTTTTATTGGCTGTCAATTTTACCACAGTTGGAAATTAATAAAAGGTACTAGGAAAAATATCCCTGGATTATGATGGTAGAATAGTGGTGAACATGGCTACATCTGTTATCTGGATTTCTGTTTATTAATAAGTTGACAAATTTTTTAAATTGCTAAGGTTTCCTTCTTTATTTTACCATAACATAGATCCTTTTTGTGTTCCAGAAATGATGCCTGTGTTGTTTTGATGGAGGAGTTAGGAAGAAGAACAAGGATCAGAGAAGGTCGGATGAGATGGAAAGAACAAAATGGCAGAAGCACTGAGGTGTGAAGAGAGTACTGCAGACAGCTCAGTGCTCTCAAATATGAGGCGAGGAGGCTAAAAAGGGTGGAATTTTGATTTAATTGTAGACAGTTGAGTTCTAGACCTACCTGCATTTATGAAACACAGTGAATTAGACAAGTGAATTGGACAGCTCCCAGTGCCACAGATTTCATATTGGACAAAAAGAAAACTTACGACTGATGAATTTTATGTTTTTCACTAATTTAGAACTATTCCATCAATATTTTTCTTCGTTTTATTATGTAAGTTGATCAATCAAAAATAATTATTTCCCATCCTGTGTTTTAGTGTTTTGTTATTCTATAATCAGATGATAAATACTGAGTAGTTTTTGAGGAATAAAACATTGTTTCTTACTGTTCTGAATGCCAGGAAGTTCACAGTTCAGGGCACCTCATCTGGCATGGGATTTCTTATCACCCATAATCATTATCCTATAGCGGAGAGGCAAAAGGCAAGGAGGTACAAGAGAAAAAGACAGAGACAGAGGGGAAATTACCAAGGCTCGGGGTTGGAATTACCCTTCTATCAGGAACCCAGTCCTACAATGAGTAACTTACTCCCCCAGGAAGGACATCGCCTACTACATGTCAACACCATTGCACTGAGGATTTAACTTTCCAACATACAAACTTTGAGGGTCACATACAACCATAGTACTATTTATCTATTCATACATTATTCTTGTGTCTACTGGAAATAGAAAAAGCACTAATCTTAAAAGGAAGAGGTAAAATACATTTTTTTTTTTTTGAGACAGGTCTCACTTTGTAGTTCAGGCCTGCCCTGAGCTCACCATGTAGCCCAGACAAGCCTTAAACTCAGCAATCCTCCTGCTTCTGCCTCCTGAGTGCTGGGATTACAGGCGTGAGCCACCATGCCTGGCACTGTGGCATGTGGTACTGATTGCTGGTGGGCGTCAGTCACCATACCCGGTATTGTATGTGGTTGCTAGGGATTGAACCAGGGACTTTGGACTCACTAGGCAGCCACGGAAACCACTGTGCTAAATCTCTGGCCCTACATTTCAATTTTATTTACTGAAGTGACTTGAAGTCCTCCTTTGCTTTTACTAAATAATATCATTAGCATAAGAATTATTTTAATGAGCAGGAAATTTTGGTTTAAAGTTTTGTGGTGCTACCATATGTCACTTTACCTTGAAGGGACGAATTTTGTGGGCTTAATATAGACTCCACCACACACTCACTTGTAGTAAAAGTCAGAAAAATTGAAACTGACCTTTTTTATGAAAAGAAAAATTTTACATCACATCTGTGTTAACTCTTCTATGGTTCTTCCTTTGAGTTAGCTTCTCAAAATTCATGTATTACAAAATATTTTCAGTCACAATAGATAATATTTTAAAAATTTGTTCAGATTTTACCACTCAAACCTCTGTTTTTACAAAATTACCCATAGGCATGTTTCATGATAGATCAATTACACATGTCAAGTTTTGACAGTTCAAGTTCAGGAATAAGCACCAGTTTGCACTTAAAGGATAAGCTTAAAAATAAAATGGTAAGTAAAAAGATGTTTTAATATTTTCTTTCTTCCAATCAATGCAATGTTTTTAGATGCCCTGGAGTGTGTAAAATCCACTTTAGATCTCATTTTTCATCTAATTAATTTAGAGAAAAACTTCATAAACAATATTTTAACTATTAATTATAATTATATTGGCATTATAACAAGTTCCCAAATTATTAAATGATTTGAAATTTAATCGTAAGAATGTGTTTATTTGAAAAGATTAAATAATGAAAAATACCAATTCTTTTTTCTGCTTTAGACAAAATGAGAATTCTTTCCTATAAAATGTAATCTAAAGTTTAAAGTGAATCTTTTCAACTATTGTTAATTAGCATGAGTTGCTCAGAGGGTGTTTTGCAAGAGGAAAGAAAACAGGAAAGGCTTCCTGCTGAGCACAATAATCAGAAGTTCTTATATGGAGATTTTCAGCATTAATATTTTTACAATGGAAAGGAGTATACTGCCTGATTATTGATTGCTTTGGGGAAAAGGGGGGTGTAGAAGAAAATAAGGGTCTCCAGACAATTCAAGGGTTTGAACATCAGATAAAAAGTACAATTAAAGAATCCAGTAAGGAAAATAAACTTGTGCAGATGGCTGTGAAAGGAAAATGATTGTCTTTGTTGTCACGGGTTATAAATTCAATCTTTCTCACAAAAGATTTAATTGATACTTCAAACATTCCAGACTAAAAGTGCAGTAATTGAACTATTGTTAAGACTGGAATAATACTGTTTTTTCTTCCATGTTATTGGGAGCTTTCCCGTGAGACAACGCCTTTGTGGTCTTCATCAAAAGCCAGGCCAATGATAAAAAGAAGTTTTTTAAGAGAGGAACCTGGGGCAATTGTTTCCCTTTTCTACAGTGATAATTTTTTTTCCTTCATACAAAACTAAAGCTCACTGAATCTTATAGATGTTTTTAAAATAAAAGGCCTAGAGTTAAGATCAGTATACTTTTTAAATTAGAAAAAGAAATAAGGCAGGAAGAGCTCCTGGATGAAGAGTCACTTGTAAGGGCTAATTTCTCATCTGTTTATTTCAGTTTCTCATCTTTCTAATTTGTGCTTCCCTAGTGAGCAGTTTCCTTCCTCACTCTCTCCTCTCTTCTACATTCCTGTCCTTGCTCAGTCAGGATACTGTTTTCTTTTCTTTAAAAAAAAATGTTGATAGTTTTCACAGTAGATGTTTTATGATGGTAACAATGTAAGACTGATATATAGAATCTCCCTAAGCTCCAGATTTTTCTCTCCTGTAACATCAGAATTAATGACTATCTGTTTTATCTTGTTACTTGAACCAGGTAGTTTATATCTCTATTGCAAGTGTCATGTTCTCTCTGCTCCAAGTACCATGTCATAGTATCAGCTCAAAAATTTCCTTTTTTGAGTAACAAGGTGTTATTTAATAATTGTACTGTCAGCTGGTCATTGTTTCTTGAGTTAATATATATAAGATAAATCTGTCAAGTAAAGCAACATATAAATATATTTTATAAATTAAGTTACAAATGAATTTAGTTCTGTAAATATTTCAGGTTTTTATCACTATGGCCAAATACCTGAGAAAATAACTTAAAGAAAGAAATACGTGTTTGGCCTCATGGTTTTAGAGGGCTTAGTTCATGGTTAACAGATTCCATTTCTACTAGGCCTATAGTAAGGCAGAAACATCATGATGTGCAGAGAAAAGCTGTTTACTTCATGGATGTTGAAAAGCAAGAGGAGAGAGAAGCTATGAGCACAATAATAATCTGACAATGCCTTTGCTGAGACGGAAATGTGAGCTCAAGCTGTGCTTTTGACATTGAGTATGCCACAATGTGCTTCCAGAAACACACCTTAATTCCTCCCACTAGACACCACCTCCTAACACCACATCCAGATATGAACTCATCACTGGATTATTCTTGTATGAACTCAGAGCTGCCATGATGCAATCACCTTCCAAAATCCCCACTTATGAACACTTGAGGCTTTGGGAAGTAATTTTAGATTTTAATTTTTTTTTTTTTGAAACAGGGTCTTGCTTTGTAGTAGTTCAGGCTGGCCCTGAGCTCACTATGTAGCCCAGGCAAGCCTCGAACTCAGCAATCCTCCTGCCTCTGCCTCCCGAGTGCTGGGATTACAGGTTTAAGCTACCACGCCCAGCAGCCATTTTAGATTTAAGTCAGCATGTTTTATGAAGTTAGAGAGAGAGAGAATATTGAAACATTTTTGTCAGTGAAAGTTCCTGAAATGAAAATGGCTTCCTTACAAAACAGACAGTTACAGCACAGCACATCCTGTGCCTTGCCATTAAGCAGCACCATGTTCTCAAGACTTTTGGAACTGATTACAAAAGTGCTGAAGAGGGCCAGTTCTGACGACTACCAAGGCCAGGTGAAACTGACGTGAGACTCCGAACAAGTCTTTCCAGCAGTATCCTTCTTGCTCTGCTCACCTCTCCCATGACACTTGCACACCTCCCTCACATTTCTGTTATTCTTGCCTCAAGGGACCCACTTAGATCATTTTTAGATCTATTGTTTTACAAGTATTAATTTAATATTTAATTATATTTCACTCTATAATGTTTGGATTCTGAGAGCCTAAAATAAAAATGGAACAGTTTCATAGAGTGAAGACTGTTAAAAAGTCCTAAGAGGAGAGGTCACTCAGAAAATGACTGGCCACATATTTCCCTGTATCTCTGGAAAAATAAGTTCCTTTTGAAATATGACCGTGACTAAGTCATCCTCTGGGCTACGAGCCAAATGTAATGTTTCTGTCCTCTGAGACGCTCTAGTGCAGTGTGGTGCAAGCCCAGCAGTTATCATGTAGGACTCAGAGGCAACGTCTTGAATAGCATTCAGCGTTATAGATTTCCACTTCTGTTCAGGCCACACTGGCATCTTGCCTGAGAGAAGCAGGGGCGGCATACTCTAGGAAAGCAACCCTGACCCAGAGCCCACAGTGTCTGACAATGCCTTTGCTGAGATGGAAACATGAGCTCAAGCTGTGCTTTTGACATTGAATACACCACAATGTCCTCCTCTCTGTCTTTGCATCTGTAATATTTACCAGCCACAGGAATGACAATGATAAATGACAATAAAACAGAATGACTAAGCTGTTGAGTGCATGAGACATTCATCTCCCAGAGTCTCTAAGCTAATTATTTAGTCTCAGGTCATTCATGTTAAGTCGATTCTGCCTCATAGTGTATTTTTATCACCTGGATGCACTACTTCCAATTTATAAAAATGAATATAGAAACAGTAGCAGTAAGTTTCCAAGAACATGCAGCAAAAGAGGATTTGTATCTGTCCTCTCCAATATATCACGAGCCCATTAATATACCCACCCACCTATGCTCTCATTCACTTGCTCTTTTGCTCATTCATTCAACATAAAGCTTTTTAGTGCTAAGCTAATTGCCAAGCACACTTCTTGGTTCAAGAAATGAGGAGGTGAAGAAAATAGTCTTTTCTAAGGAAAGCGCTAGATTCCACGGCTTAACCAGGTTTCAAGTGTCCCCCGATCACCATATACAAACCAATAACAGTTTGTTGTAAAAAGTATTTCAACACAGCATAGATGCACCAGAGTATGTGAAACAGTCAGATGATGCTTCCCTGAAACAATAACACATTACCTCTTGAAAAATCAAACAGATACTCAAAGGGGCTATGGGGGGGGGTAACAATACTCTGTGTATGTGCCATGTCCACGAATGCAGTCAGTTCTCCTGTCGCCTGGACAGGAGAAGTTTATCTTCCACTCACAGTTTCTGAGAGTTTAGCCTATGGTCATCTGGCTCCTAATCAGAAATGTCAGGGTGGGAGGGTGTGGTGGGACAAAGCTACTCACTTCACTGTGGCCAGGAAGGAGAACAGGGGGTCAGTGCCAGAGAAAGGGGTCAGTGCCCAGCCTTAGTATCCAAGCTTGCATCTCAGAGACCGCCTAGATACACCCAGGAGCTTGCTTTACGGGCCACCTAGGGGGCTCCCAAGCCAAACTCAGCTCAGCTGTCACCTAGGAGCCTACAGGAAGTTCAGGATTCCAGGGCTACACAATAGTGGTTAGGCTTCAATAGGACAATGTGTGGGCTGCAGGAAGCCAACACATGTGACATTCAAAGAAACAGATTTTATTCTGCAGATACAGTGTCCTTTGAAGTACTTTAGTCTGTGATGCAAAAGAAAAGGATTGTGGTTTCAGGAAGTTCTGACATGCAGAATTGATTAGAAGAACTGAAACAACAGACAAGAAAATAAGTCAAGAGGACTTTGCACTAATGAACTCTATCTAATTAAGTCCTCTTCTTCATACTAATGTCTTTGCTGTCTCCTGATCATAGTCTTATTCTAATAGATCAGTAATTTTAAAAATAAATTCCATTGAAATATATATTAAAGGTATACCATGTGAGCAGCATTATGAAGAACTAAAGGGATAAAATGTAAAAATAAGTGCATTTTCTCCTGAAGAAGTTTTTTATATAAATTCAAATTCTTCAGAATCAAAATATGGTTAATACTGGCAAAAGAGAAAACATTCATGAGAGAGACTGAAACAGTGAAGAGATATTATCTGACAGTAGAGGTATCTAGAGACTTTCAAATGGAAATTTATTAGAAGAAAATAAATAGAATTTAAGGGCTGGAGCTTTAGCTCAGTAGTTCCAGTGTCTGCCTGGCAAGCATAAGGTCCTGAGGTCGACCTACTGCCCCACATATCACAATGCTGGGAGTGGTGGCTCGCACCTGTAATCCCAGGCCTTGGGAGGCAGAGGCAGAGGCAGGAGGATTGCTATGAGTTCAAGGCTAGCCTGGGTTACATAGTGAGCACAGGGCCAGCCTGAACTACAAAGCAAGACCCTGTCTCAAAAATTATATATATATATATATAATTTTTATAATATATAATATATAATATATAATTTTTATAATATATATAAATTACATATAACTATATATGTTTATATGGTCATTTCTAAAAATTCTAAGTTCTGTGAAGTCAGTAAAGCAGAGTAATAAATTAGAAACTTCAGTATCATTTGCTGGGGTTGCAAGGGAAAATTTAGTTAGTTTAATTCAGCTTTTAAAAATTTTAATACAAGGAAATGTGTAAAAATTACCTACCAGTGTATCATTGCATCATTTTTTGCTTTATTTCTTATATATTCACCTTGTGATCAAGTTATTGGCTTTGTGCATCCTCAGAAGTTTCTTGGAGGCTTTTGCTCTGTCAGTACTGCTACTGAGCTGAGCTTCATATTTGAAACAAAACCTGAGCTATGAGGCATAAACTGTGAAAGGAAATTAGCCAAATGAAAATCTACAGAATATTATAGACCATGGGAACAGCAAATGCAGTGACTCTCAGGTAAGAAAAATCTTACTACTTAAAACAAAAAATAGTGCCAATAGATCTATAATTTAGAAACAGAAAAAAAGGTAAAATATGTCAGAGAGCTATGCAGCAGACAGGCCATTTAAGGCTCTGTTGGTTACAAAAAATAATCTGGACTTTTCTATTTTCAAAGTGGAGCCTGTTGAAGGCATATGATGTGAGAGATCATTCATTTTTAAATGCTTATTTCAAAACAAATTCATTCAGGAGTTATGTGAACTTTTAAAGGTATGGTAGATCTAGAAGCAGAGACCCTAGTAAGAAGAATGTATATAAGAAAATAAATGATGAGTATATGAATTATGGTAGTACCAGATTAGTTCATATATACATAATTTACTTAATCAGAATACAAAGAAATAGGCAAAATAATAAGCTAGATCTATTGGATATGGCATATTACAAACAGAAATTTAAAGTCTACTTATAAAACATATACTGAAATACCACATTTACTCTATGAATATATGTACAATTATTATTTGTAATTTAAAAATAGAATTAAATAACTTAATATCACTTAAAGAAATAAAATGAGAGTGATTTGTAAACAAGCAACAGAATGATCAATAGAAACATTCATTATAGTAGAGCATATGTTAGAAGGAATGACTTTAGCAAGGATTGGGGATATATATAGAAAGACATTTTATTTTGGCCATTTGTGTTTGAGACCAAATTTTCAGATGACCAATGAACAACACATATTAACTGAGCTTTAAAGAAACAAGGTTGAATCTGTCTGGATTTCACTTGGTAGTTCTATGTTTCATTTTTCAAACTGTAGGTCAGTGAAATTATGCAAGAAGAATCCAGATAGAGAAATCCTAACCTTTAGGCCTTGCAAAGAGGAGTACATGACTTTAGAGATTCAGAAAACATAGAAAGATTAAAGGAAATTGAGGGAATGCAATACAATGTAGCCAAGAGACTTTCAGATTCAACTTCACAGAGACTGCTCTAAGGCAAATGGTAGAGAATTAACCAAAGGATTTGGCAAGATGGAGACTTTGGGAATGCAGAGTTGCTATTTCTTGTTACTCCACAATTTCTTTATGTAGTGATTGAAGACTTTCTGCATAAACATAGACTTCCTTTAGAGAGAAAGTTTACAAACGTTGGGTTCTGCTACATACATTCACAAAAACCGCACTTCCTATCAGAAAGGTCATATCCTCACCCAGGAAATAAACAGCATCAGTGCTAAGAAGACTACAGGCACTCGATCTCTGCTTACTTTTAGCCCATCACCGTTTTGGATTTAATCTTCCATTATGAGTAATTTTGAACTTGAACAGAGAAAAAAGTCATCCGTTTCCTCAGAGCAGGGCAGGCCATCTCTTTCTGTTTCTTGACTGGCCATTGCCATCTTTATATTCTTTTATTCTTTGTAATGATACTGGAGATTGAACACAAAGCCTTCACACTGAACTACTGGCCTATCCCTTTTTCTTTTTACTTTGCTTTTTTTTTTTTTTTTTTTTTTTGAGACAGGGTCTCACTTTGTAGTTCAGGCTGGCTCTGAGCTCACTATGTAGCCCAGGCAAGCTTTGAACTCAGCAATCCTCCTGTCTCTGCCTCCCAAGTGCTGGGATTACAGGCGTGAGCCACAACGCCCAGAATTTGTGGTATGTGGTATTGACTGTAGGTTGGTGTGAGTCTCCACACCCAGCATTGTATATGGTTTCCAGGGATTGAACTCAGGACCTTGTGCTTGTGAGGCAGGCACCAGAACCACTGAGCTAACCCTCTGGCCCCTACTTTGCTTTTTTAAAAAGGATCTTACTGTATTGCTAAGCTGCCCAGGCTGGGCTCCCATTTGTGATCCTCCTGCCTCAGCCTTCTTGAGTGCTAGAATAACAGGCATGTACCACCTCACCTTGCTCATCCTTATGGTCTTGGTTAAGATGTAGTTCAACAAAATTTTAGTGAAGAAGTTGTTACAATCCAAGAGGTAGAATATAAATACAAGGGCAAAATATCAGCCGAGAATCCTTTTCAAAAGAGAAATTTGCTAAGACCACACACACACACACACACACACAATCTATTTTCTTTAATTGCTTCCCCTAAAACAAAAGAACAACTCTTTTACAAAGTAAAGAAATGTTTCTCCTCTAAGAGACAAGAACTCTGTGTGAGAGGTCCACTTTCATCATGGTAAGCTGTGAAATATGGACTATCCTCCTATGGTGAGCAAATACCTAACCCAACTAAAGCATCTTTTAAAGAATTCTGCTTGAGACATCATGAAACTAACAAAGCACTGACTATAACCCCCCAAAAAGTAACTGATATTTGGAAAATGACAATAACAGAAAAAAGACTGAAGAGGTAAGCAGTGTTTTAACAATCTCTTGAGCCAAAGTATAACAAAATTAGAATCCAGCACATACAAGAAAGCCATGCTAGGAAACACCACGCAGCTAGAAGTAACTATTGTAGGAGGACAGGGAGCTGCAGATGGTCTGGCTCTCACCATATGATGTAATCCAGCTTGAAGTCATCTTGCTTCTTATAATTAGATGAAGTTCACGGCAGGTTGTTAGTTCTCTCAAGTGTATATGATGACAATGAGAGAAGATATAAGCCTAAGCTTATATTTATGTTACTAAACCTACAATAATTAGATCTATGCATTATTTTTAAAATTAAAATAGCAATAAAAACAGATGCACAAATGAGTTAGGTGACACAATTACTTATCAATAATATTTTAAATATATTTAATATTGGCATTACATAATACTTTGATATAAGTAACCTGAGTATTTTCAAATAAATAATGATAACAGGAACCATTTGAAATGACATGGCATTTAGAATATTAACTATATAGTTAAAAAAGTATAACTAAAATTAAGAGTGTAGTTGATAGTTCCAAAAGGAATTAATGAATATTTAAATAGATTATTAATAAAAATAGATTCAAACAATGTCTAACAAAAAAGCAGAGAAAAAATGGCAAAAATGCCACCATAAAACAACGTGACAAACTTAAGAGATGAAGTAAAAATGTTATCATATGTGTAACTGGAGTCTCAGAAATAGAAAAACAAATGGAACAGAATAAAATTGTGGACAGATTGCAGTAATTTTTCAAACCATTAGAAAGCTATGAAAACAACTATTTGAGAGTAGCTATGAACCTCAAGCAAGATAAATACAAAGAAAATTGCACTCGACACACCATACTAAATAACTTTAAATAAGAATACAAACCTTAAAAGTCTTAAAAGCAGGCATAGAAAAAGATTAAAAGTAGAAACAATGAAAGGTTAGGCTTGTCAACAGAAAAAGAGAAACTAGAAGTAGATGGCCTCAGTTATCTACTGGTGCAATAACAAATATGAATCTACTTGATAAAATAACAAATTACTGCTTCATACATTACAGGAGTCAGTCATCTGAAAGTAGTGTATCTGGGTGGTTTTGGCTCAAGATCTCTCAAGAGATCACATTGAATCGTCCACTGAAGATAATTATATCAATAATTTACTGGAGAGGGTTCATTTTCAAGTGCATTCACTGACAACTGGCAGACTTTTGAAGACCTTTCAAGTGTAATATAGCCATTTGCTGGTCTAATTTCCTTGCTTCCATGGCCATTGTATAGGCTGCTTCAGAGTCATCATAACATAAAAAAACAGCTTTCCCCTTCCAGAGCAGCTCTACGATAGGAGAACTGGCTTCCCTGGAAGAGAGGGAGTAAGAGTGACAGTACGGCAGATGGAAATCATCCTCCTTGCGTAGCCTCATGCCTCGAGTCACAGCTCTTCCTTCTCCTGGGCTCACTGGTCAGAATCACATCTCCAGCTTTGCTTTGTGCTTTTCTGAAGGAGAGGCATTCAATGAATCATCTGGAGTTAGAGTTCTAATGTGTTAGTTATAAAGAATTACTCCAAATTTAACATTGGAAACCAGCGTATTTTACTGTCATTTTTTTTAAATTAGGAAACAGAGTCATAAGTTTAGCTAGCTTTTGAGGTAGAACAACCACTTCTAAGACAGGTTCTTTGCAGAAATAATTGGTGCTTCAGCGTCTCAGTCTGTCTGTCTCTCCCCGTGCTGTTGTGCTGTGTCCGTCTACAGCCTCTGTGTATATCCCATACTTTTACAGCCTTTCTTACTTGGTGTCTGGCTTTTAAGCGAGAAGGAGAAGCTGCCAGGCCAGTCAAAAGCCATACCAGTGACTACCGCAGCAACCTTTTCCTTGTGTTTGTTTGGTCATAGTACTCCTAGATTTAACAGGTTCCAGGCGGTAGAGAAACAGATGTCTCCTCTGGAGGAGGGACCAAGTAGGCCACAGTCAAGGAACTTGTGAGTTGTGAGACACTATTCCCGCTACCTCAGGGGCTGTGCAGTCTCCCACAGTCGGCTCTTCATCACAACAACCCACATCACACTCACAGGCTAATTCCTATCACCTGCCCCCTAAAATGTCATCCCACACTAGGAGTGAGGTCATGTTTTATTAGCAAAGTGCTGGATTTCATCTTTGATTGGAGATCCTTGAATTGAGATTCCTTTCCCATCTGAAGCTAGTTGCGTCTCTTATACATCCTCCAAATTCCGATGGAAAAGTGATCAACTCCTTCATGTCTCTGTAAGCCACATTTCATTGTACTCCATGAAAAGTTAACACTTTCCATATTTTATTTTGATCTCTGTAAAACCACATTATCTTATTTACAGATATATTTGCTTTATATTCTCTTTTGTATTATTCATAAATAATACTGGGTAAAACATTGCTCTTGAACCTGAGCAGCGTGTTAAGTAGGAACAAAAGGTAATGTGCTTCCTTATGTAACTTCCAAAAATCAGGCACATGGTAGGCCAACGAGTGGCGATCCTGGCTCAGAACCTTTCACATAGCTGCAGTCTGGACAATGGGGGACAGCACAGCTCCCCAGTAACCCCTGGAATGATGCCTGCTTCGCATGGTTCCCAGAATCTGCTTGGCCTGCGAGTTCCTTTAACATCATAGGTATCATCCCCCAGAATCCCTCTAAACAGACAGAGAGAAGTGGAAATTCCTTTTGCAACATACTCTTAGAAGTCATGCACTTCCACTTTATTGTATCTGCTAAAAGCGAGGCTCCCTGCTCAGTTCAAGGCTTGCCTGGGCACCATAGTGAGCTCAGGGCCAGGGTGAACTACAAAGCGAGAACCTGTCTCAAAAACAAAAACAAAAACAAACCAAAAATTAACTGTTTCCCATGCATGACCAGCTGGGACCCAGTGGTGGGATGTCACCCTTGGACAGGGATGTCAGGACATGGTGGAAGGGACATCTCGGGAAGGCTGGCCCTTCCCCTTCCACTGGAGTGGGTCATGCCCTCTCCCTTTACAACTAATCCTTGGATTGGAAGGGTCAGGAGAAGCTGGGTCTGGCAAAGCAACTCTCTATCTCTCTGTCTCTATCTCTCCTCCTCCCCCTCCTTCCGTTTCCCTTTTCTTCTTTTCACTCCCTCTATGCCTCCCTTCCTTAAGTAGTTTCTCCGCAAAGCTTGAGTCTCTCAGTGGCTAAATGCTTTCAGAGTTCCGACTTCATCGAGAAGGAACATTTCAAGAAACTCTGAAAGAAGTCGAAAGGTCTGATGAGAAGTAACCTGAAAATTTACTCACATCACTTCCACTGCCTTTTCCTGATTACACAGGGCCCATTCACACTCCTTGAGGAAGTGGGCTAGCGACGGTGAAGAACCAAGAGGCTTGATTTATTTTGAAAGTAGCCTCATGCACTCCCCTATTAGATATCTGTGTGCCCACTGACTTGTATAATACATTTTCAAAAATTATCTGCACAACGTGTACTTCTGGAAATAGGATTTTCATTGATGTTAGTGCTGTAAATAAAGTTTAGTGCAAAGAATTCGCAGATGCAACTAAATTGGAATGGGTTTCATAAGGCATAATGCTATCTAATAAACTAGATAATATTATCTTCATTTCCTCAGACCAATATGTTTGGTTTTTAGTGCCAAATGAGCAATTTTATGACATCACTTATTCATTTTAGGGTTTCGTACCCAGCTTCTTGTGTATTCTGAAGTGTTCTACTGCTTGTGGTTTTCTTCCCTAAGAATTGGTGATTACTCTTAATCATACCATATCCCTTCAAACACAAAGATGCACGACACTGAGTAGGTAGATTCTCAGTGTTTAGTGCTGCCACTTATGTAGAAAATGATGTGCCAACATGCATACATTTACTCAGGAGGCATGTGCCGAGCATCTGTTTCATGCTGGGCTCTGTGTAATATTTCTGTGGACATGTCCACCCTTGACAGCAGCAGGGCCCCTTCTCCCCTCCCCACCGTCTTCCGTCCTGTTGCAGGGCTTCCAGCACCACTCAGACTGAGTCAAGCCTCAACAGCACTGATGCCCACTTAAATATAGTAACTTTCCAGATAGCAATTTTCTTTGACCTGTCTGTGAGACAAGTGTAAGATATTTAGGATGTTGTGGGAGCAGAATGTGGTATATTCTATTCCTTGAGAATGGCTACAGCAGCATAAAAGGGCAGTCTACAGAACATTAGTCTAGTCAACCTTTCTTCCTGCTCTTTTCTGTCTCCCTCCCATCCTCCTTTTCTTTCTTTGTTTCTTTCTTTGTTTCTTTCTTTGTTTCTTTCTTTGTTTCTTTCTTTTTCTTTCTTTCTTTCTTTCTTTCTTTCTTTCTTTCTTTTTCATTCATTCTTTCTTTCTTTCTTTTTCTTTTCCTTTCTTTCTCCCATTCTTTCTTATTTATTTATGTATTTATGTAGGTATGTATGTATGTATGTATGTATGTATGTATGTATGTATTTATTTATAACTCAGGACTCCACTGCACAAGAGAAACAGGGCAATCAAGAATGTTGTCCTGGGGCTGGGGAGTTAGCTCAAGTGGTACTGTGCCAGCCGTGGACACACAAGGTCCTGAGTTCAATCCCCAGTACTGAAAAAAAATTATAAGAATGTTGTTCTGGTGAGGTCTCTGCAAGTTTTCTGAACTGATATGTTCTGCCTCAAAGTCAGTCATTTTGCCTTCTTTCTGTCCTTCACTCCACTTAATCTATAAGCCTACTTCTCTGTGCACGTGTGTGTGTGTGTGTGTGTGTGTGTGTGTGTCTTGCTACTTATGAAATCAATGGCCTTTGAACTGAGCTATGTGCCCAGTCCTATTCTTTAAGTTTATTTTTTATTATTTTGAGACAGAACCTTATTAAGATCCTGGGCTCAAACCTATGATCCTTCTGCCTCAGCTTTCCATAGTGCTAGAATGTCTACCATCATGCCCAGTTTTTTATTTCTTTATATCCTTTCCCCTCTTGAAGAGATATAATAAAATAGTCTGTTTAATATATCATTGAATGGTTGGTGTCTACCCTAAAATTAGCAATAAATAAGGATGTGTTACACAAATCAGTGAAATTATTTTCTCTAAATGGCCACAGAAACTAAACAATACAATACCCAGTGTGAGACGTTGCAGACACTGCCCCAGTGTTATGATTTCCTTTCTGCTGGACACATCTCTCACTTTCATTTAAGTTTCCATTTTACTCCTGTATAGTTCAAAAGTTTTAGGAAAATCTCTCATCCCCATTATCAAAGGTGTCATACAAACCGTGACAAAAGAAATCCATGGGTGACATTCCTCAGACTGTATTGAGAAAGGAATTTTTGATCCAGCTGAGAAAATGAAAAAATTTAGGAAGCACTTCATTCCCATTGTCATATGGAAACAGATAAGCATTTAGTGGGTCTGAAACTTACATAAATATGATTGAACATCTTTCACTAAGAAAGAGTACACCAGTGACTTCCACTAGAAACAATCCCATTACTAATTCTCAGACCTTGACTCATTCCACCTCTCAGTAACCGCTGATACATTATGTGGCTAACACTGCTATATATCATCTAGAAGCCTCTTCAGAAATAAACGATTTATTATGGCAGCTACCAGGGTGCAGCTGTCATCACTGAAAGGGACTGTCTACAGTAGAAAGAGCTACCTCACCCGAGGTCATGCCTGTGTCCTAGGGCAGCCACTGTCCTGTGATTAATGGATAAGTAAATTGTAAAGTTCTGTCTCTCTCATGTGGCCTGACAACCACTCCAGGGAGTTCTCCCATCCCCACTTCACCTCCAAGAACCAGCCGAAGCTTGCAGTGAGAATGCAGTGACTTCTCCCTCAGCCAAATCCTGCTGTCCCCCAGCCATCCCGAGCACTGGCTTCTGATATACCAAGATGTGGAACGCAGGACAAAATCCACTGAACAAGAAATGCAACTTGCTCTCTCTTTTTTCAAACAGCATTTCTTTTAAAGATAAACTTCGCACATACCTTGAGGGAACACTAATAAGGAAATAAATAGATCACAAATATGTAAATACTGTATCTTTTCTCTGGTATGAGAACCTGTAGATGTAAATGCGTTCTAAAATGTAAGATAGATTTTTTGAAATAGAAATACTCAAAGGGAATGTGGGAGGGGAAAGTAATAAGGGGAAAGAATAAATGTGATTTGAAAAAAAATAAAGCGCATGTATATAGGGGGTGGGGTGTTGTGGGGTGGGTAGGGATATGGGTAAAAATGAGAATTAACTCGTGTCATATGCTGGTACAAATTCCCCAATGTTGAATGTGATGGTGAGCTATATATAAAACGTACCCGTAAGGAATTCAATTTAAAAAATAACGTGGATATTCTCCACGTTATTTTTGCTGACTTAGAGGGATTTTTTTTAATGTGCAGATTAATAATTGCATTTTCCACCATGTACAAAAGTATTTCTTTTCAAGGTATTTATATTTTGTCTTTTATTCATTTGATGGCTCATTTTATGTCAGTGGATTGGACTATTGTGTTTCTAGATGGTTGGTGAAATGTTAATTCTGGGCAAGCAGAGATTCACATTTGAAGAGCAGGCAGAGGAAAATATACTTCGTCAGTGTGGGAGGGAAGTCAGCTTCTCACCTGTCTATGTGGTGGGTAAGACAGACACATAGTAAAGGGGAAATGTGCTGCCTTCTTGAGCTCAGGCATCTGCCTTTTCTGATCTATGACATCAGATCTCTTGGTTCTTGAGCTTTCAGCCTCCAGGGTTTACACCAAAGACCGGTTCTTGCCCCCATCTTCCTTTACTGGTCAGACCTTTTCTTTATAAATGGGGTTACACTGCTGTCTCCTCTGCTTCTCAAACTTTTATAGTTTGTCTAATTTGTATGACTGCTTTTCTGGTTCCCCAGCATGCAGATGGTAGATGATCAGTCTCCATAATCACATGAACTAGCTCTCAAAATTATCTCTATCATCTATCTATCTATCTATCTATCTATCTATCTATCTATCTATCTATCATCTATCATATATATCAATCTATCATCTATCTATCCATCTGTTTATCTATCATCTATCTATATCTATCTCACCTATCATCTACCTCTATCCTACTGATTTTGTTTCTGTAGTGAACACTAGTATGATCAGCATTTAAAGTACTTATAAAATCTAAAATTCTTAAAAATATTCTGCAAAAGAAAATTCTCATCCCTTAATATTTACCACAGAAAATACATAATTGAAAGAGTAACCAACATTGAACTCCCACAGTAATTGGCGATGTTACAAGTTTCCTATCACTTTTCAAGTATTTGCAGGGGACTTCTCTGAGACTCAGAGGCCCTGATAGGTTTAATCTCTAGAAAGTTAGTTGACTTCATTCTAAAATTCCTGAATGCTACATTTTGAATCAGCAATTATTTCACTGTTGTCCTTGATGAAATAGTAAAGGTCAGAGAGAACAAAAGCAGTGTGAATTTGACAGCTGTATTCTGGAAAAGCCAGCAAAAATGTAAAACATTTGGTTAATCATCCATTGGTTAGTCTAATTATTATTGGCTCGAGTCAAACAAGATTTAATAATCGAAGGATTTATTTTTAATGAAATCACCAGCTGGCTTTGTATTTCTAGACAAAGAAGCATGGTTCAGTGTAAAAAGGCAAACTTTTGGACTGAGTACTAAGGGAAAAGATTCAAACTCTGTCATTTCCTAGGCATTTGACCTTGGTAAATCACTTAACCTCTTTCAGGATCATTATTTTCTTGTAACATTATGCAACAACTATACAAATACATGTGAAAGTGCTTTGAAAGTAGGGACGAATTTCACACATTTAAGGAGTCATCACCATTTTTATGATTAATATACATGCATCAGTTACAGCAGTAGTTTGTTAGCAACAAAAAATGATTGGGATTGATTTAAGCAGAAAAATACATTTTTGGAAGGATACTGGCTAGGTCATTCAAGCAATACACACTCAAGAACTGAGCTCAGAAATGATAGAGCCTGGGAAGGAGAAAGCCCACCCAAGGTCAACTTTCGAGAATATCTGGACATGAGTGCCATCAGCACATTCATTCCTGTCCCAGTGGCTCTCCATTCTCACTGGTCAGTGTCACAGGGAGTGAATTTAAACTTCATTTTTCCAAGATTAAGTTTTTAAAGTATTTGACAATCTGAACTTAGTCATGCTAGAGTTTAAAACAGAGTCATTTAGCCAGACTCAAATTTTATAGCAAAATCTAAGGTCTTACACCTTGATATCGTTTATCTAAAATGTTGTAGATCAGATATGTTTCACATTTTGAATATTTTTTCACATTTTGGAATATTAACATGCGTACAGTGTTAATGCCTTAGAAAGAGGACTCAAGTCAGAACACAGTATCTATTTCTCTTACATCCTTTGGTGCATACTCATACGCACAGTCTGAAGGTGCTCTTCTGCCATTCTGAGTCATGGCTCTCTGCTTTCACTCTGCACTGTCGAACAATATCAAGTGAGGAATTTTCCACATGTGGCACCATACTGACACTCAAAATGTTTCAGATTTTGGAACTTTCAGATTTCAGGTTTTCAGGCTAGAGGTGCTCTGCCTGCATGTGGAATGAATTACATCAGTGCCTTAAACGTGAGTGAACAGCCTATACTAATTCTCTCAATGAAAAAAAAAAAAAAACCTTGGCTAACAAATAATGATAGGAAGTGTGCTTCGGCTCTTGGCCTATATCTACAATAATTATTTCTACAGAAATAAAGGTCAAATAATGAGGTTGGCAAGGGCACAGTAACAAAAAACACAAAAGGCGATACAATGCCTTTATAATTATACAGAATATTGAGTGACTATTGAACAGGAGAAAAATGCTCAGTCCTAGTCAGACAGTAGTAATTATTTCAGATGTGCACTCCATGGGTAATTTGTGAGAATGAGCTAACTCTCTTATTAATTATACAAACAGCGGGCTAATTTTCCAATTTCAGAAGAAAGTATATATTCTTTATTCCTCACAAAGCCTTGAAAATTATTTATAGCTTTAAAGTGAATGTTAATTGCATAGTGTTTTATTCTTACTGAAGTTTCTGATAAAACTTAACAATTTTTGGACTGATCATATCAAATAACCTTGGAATTTTTCCTGTGCCATGTGTGAAGAGAAGTTAAAATAAGATTTTAGTGTTACGGATTGATGAAAATTATATTTCAAAGATAGATTTAACTGTATAGGTGACTTTGAAATGGCTTCCTAAAACACAGAATTATCTCTCAATGAACTAAGTGTGCTACTTTACTGCATGTAAGGGTTAAAAGTAGTATTGTGTGAAAGGATATTAGATACCTGAAGGGAAAGAAAGACAAATCATTTTGTGTTTCCTTTAAAAATAAACTCACTCTATACTGACAAGGTTTATCTTTAGTACTACACAACTCTGAGCTGATTTGCCATGAGGGAGGAGCAATGCAGTGTTAAGAATAACTGACTCCCTGCTGGATTTTCTGTTCCTGAAAAGAACTTAGTATCCTATGGAACAAAGGCGTCTTCTCACTGAACAACTCTCTACAGAGAATCTACAACTTCAAGCATGTACAGCATTGATCCTACAAGCAGTTTTTCACTGAGTTAAGGTTATTCCCTTCGAAGTGTCGGTAACTGAGCCTTTTCCTGGTTGGCAACAGGTGAAGATGATTCCCACACATATCCCCTCAGCACACTCTGGAGACCGGGTGCATCTTTAGTGGGAAATCTCCACACACATCGATGGCATTCCATAATGCAGGTGTACTTCTGACTTTGAGAGATTAACCAGACTCCTGGTGGGGATAGGAGAAGAGTCCAGGGGCTGTCATGCTCCAAAAACAACTCTCACCACGGAAAGGTTGAAGCTGATGAATAAAATCCGTGAGTTCTGAAAGATACGACATGTAGTCTCTTAGAAAACCTTCCCTGGAACCGGACTGAGCCTGAGTTTCTCATAGCGCTAGTGTGTTAGTAACGCAAATTCTCTGGAACTCTTTTCTCCCTACTTGATCAACTTCCCTTAGAGCCTTCTTGGAATCTCAGTCCTCATAAGCTTCTGGAACCCTATCTTGGGACCTCTTTTTTCCTTTTACTATAAATATCCACCCAATTTCATTATAAAAAACCAACAGTGTTCCTTCTCTTCTGGATACAAGGTTCATCATGAGGAAGCAACTGTGCTAACAGATTACATTTGTGAAGCGGTAGAACTCTCTGTCTCTGTGTTTTTACATAGAGACATTTTTTTTTCATTATTCAGTAAACTTTATTGGTACATTATATACACAGCTCACAATCACACACAACATTGGGGAATGTGTACCAATATGTGACACAGGTCAATTCTCATTTTTACCCACATTCCTGCCCACCCACCCTCTCCCCACCCCCTATATACATACCCTTTTATTTTTTTCTGAATCACATTTATTCCTTCCCTTCAGTACATTCTCATACCAAATTCCTTTTGGATATTTCCCATTCTACAAAAACTATCATACATTCTAGAGCTCCTTTACCTCTACAGGTGCTTATATTAAAGAAAAGACCCGGTATTTGCATATCTGTTTTATTTATTTCACTCATTAGTGTGTCCTCCAGGTGTCTCCACTTGCACATAAATGAATGAATCCTGTCATTCTTTATGGCAGAGTAATACTCCATTAAAAAATCTTCTTTATCCAGTCTCCAGTTGATGGGCATTTGGGTTGTTTCCAAGATTGGGCTATCACAAACTGAGCTGCTGTGAACAAGGGTGTACATCTGTCTTTCCAATGTGATTTTTAAAATTCCTTTGGGTATATTCCTAGCAGGGAGATAGAGTCGAATGGGACCTTTAGCCCTAGTTTGCTGAGGAATCTCCACAATGGTAGCACAATTCTACAATCCCACCAGTAGTGGAGAAGGGTTCCTTTCTCCCCACAGCCTCGCCAACATTTATCGTTGGTTGATTTTGTAATAGCGGACATTCTTTGTGGAGTGAGATGGAATCCCAGTGTTGTTTTCATTTGCATCTCTCGAACAACCAGCGATGTTGAACATTTCTTCATATACTTCTTGGCTGCTTTGACTTCTGCCTCTGAGAAGTGTCTGTTCATTTCAGATGCCCATTACATGGAGACATTTCTTGATCTGGTGCCTGTGTCTTTGGTACTTGTGGGGCTGCCATAATCCAAAGCCCTCTTTTACGTTCAGGCATAAAAACACAACTCGATAGCATTTATTGAGACAAAAATGAAATAGCTTCCTTACCCTATGATTTCTGGTAGAATACAATGTCTGTTTCCTATTAATCATACTTTCCTTGAACTTTTCATGTATGGCTATTTTAAATAGTTACATGAGGAAATAAAACCTGAATTACTGCAAGTCAGTAGTCTTGAAATCTTACTGTTTTGATTCTGATTCTTCCTTGTGGTGAATCTATCCCAACACTCCCACTTCCATAAAATCAGACGTTTCTTCTGCTTTGTTTACTTCTCCAGTATTAATACCACAATAATAAAGACTGGCAAGTTTTAAAGTTTTCACAAATATTTTGATTTAATGAATCAGTTCAGTTACTCAATAGCCTGATAATCTTGGGCAAGGTGATAAACCACTTGAAACCTCAGTTTTCTCTTATGTAAAATGGGGGTGATAAAAGTCTCCTTCTTAAATGATTATTTTGAGATTTGGATGATATCATATAGATAATGTGCTCAGTGTAGTATCTAAGGCATAAACGTTTTAAAATTGTAACTTTACTATTACTGTTGCTGTTAATATACATTTATTAAGTGATGGTTACATAACTGACAGTGTTATGGGGTGGAATCACATAGGTAAATATACAAGGTCACTGAACTGATGAAACTGAAGATCAGCAGGTGTGATACATGATAAACAGATAATCCTTATATCACTGTTTTAGCTCAAGGAAATTTGATATTTATAGGTAGTGAAGAAGTTTTAAAATATTTGTCAAGGGAATGAGAGCTTTCAAAAACACATTTTAACAACTTCAGCAATATATAGAGGATTTCATTGGTTAAAATTTTTAAAGTTGGATGGTTTATTAAGAAATAACCTCAGTATTTGAGACAAAAGGTGACAAATGTGGTCAATGCTTGTGAGAGACATTACTGGATTAGCATACACAGAGTTGAACAGAGAGATAGTTAACTGACCAGAACTGTATATACAAAAGGAAAGAGAGAATGTTTTCCAAATTCTCTATTTCCTTTCAAATTCTAAAAGATACAGATTCTTTCCTTTAGTATAAACACAATACCATCATTTCACTTAAAATAATAGCCTCTAAGGTCATCAAATATACTACAATTCAACCTTTCTTTGTTCTTTCATGACTCATCTATTACTTCTGTAGCAAAATGTTTGATCGGAATTAATTTTTACAAACTTGCTTTTCTTCCTCCTGCCAAAGTTGAAACCAAAAAAAATCAGGTTTTCATAAAGATTTTACAACTAACTGCTTTGGGTTTGAAAAAAAAATCACTAGTCAGAATCATCTACAACCACCAGCTTTTACGATCCTGACAATGTAAACATGTTAAAATCAAGTGCCTTATGTATATATGTGTAGCACAAAGGCATTAAAATCTTATTACTTGAAAATTAAAGTGATTAAAATCAATGCCTGATCATCCTTCCTTTCTAAGAGGATAAAGGGCGTTTCCAGTTCACAGTATTCATTTCCCAGAATGCTAAAGGTTAGTTTTGCAAGATTTGTGGAAACACCCACAAGATTTTGAAAATTAAATATTTTGCAAGACAGTAGTTGTCCCACCACCAAAAAAGCAGCCTACAAAAATAATACCTACTTTGGGGTAGTCACTGGTTAGAAACCTTCCATGTGTAAAACAATCCTTACCTTAACTACATTCGTTAGGGATAGCCAAACTCCACTTGCAGATTTGGAAAGTAAAGTTCAAAGAAATTACCTAATGTGTCCAAGATCATGTAATAAGTACATTTGTTCTCAGACTTGTTAGACTCTAAAATCCATTTTTAAATGATGTCTATAGGAAATTGCTACCTCTGGGTGTAGTCAGGGTGTGTTAGAATGGGCAGCTAACGCTGCTCGCAAGTGAGGAATCTGACTGGAGCTTCTGTTATGTAAATGAGCTGCTGTGCTTACCTCTCCTGCGGGGGCGCCCTGCTTGTGGCACACAGGGAGTGAGGGCTGGTGGAAGAGTAGATCCACCAGCTGGAGTGTGGCTGAGGCTCCCTTTGTTATAAATATGCGTTTAGTTAAACTTTCCTTTTGAATTGATCTCCTGCTTGGAGTTTAGTCTGAACAGTAAAGACACAAAAAGAATTGGGCAGCCGGGTTTGTGACCTAAGTCTGTGACAGTTACAGCTACCTGGAAAACTGGTCATTTTCCAGACCAACTTGGGCAACCTCGTGAGTCCCTATCTTAAAGTGATATATACACATTTAAATATTTAGAGATGTAGCTTGTGCTAAAATGCTTTTCTAGCATGTGGGAGGCCCTAAGCAAAAAGAAAGAATGATGAAATAAGATATTTAAGACGCTAATTAGATTACTTTTATCAACTAGATGTTACACTAATGTATGACCACCAGGGGAAGTTCAGGTCTGAACTCATCTTTCTACCTTGTTTCCAGTCAAAATCTGAAGGATCCAATTGCCAAATTTAGCAACCTTAAAACCACAAAGCATCTACGTTTAAATATATGAAAAATAAACTGTAGATAAGTATGTTCCATGCAATGTATGATTAAACTACTTTTTCCATTGCTTATCTTAAATTCAAATTTAATTGGGGGTCCTGCAACACGGGTTCAGAAATACTGGACGGCAAATGTGTTCACTATTGAAATGGGGTTATAAACAGGGATTTTTGTTTGTGTGTGCGGACAGTCAGGTCTTTGGATGCCAAGTGTCTGTAGTGTGTGTCTGGGGTGAGCCTGAGGCTGCTACTTGTCACTGGGGTCTGGTGTTGAGAATAATCCAGTAAGAAACAAAGAGAGCAAGGGCTACTCAGGAGCAGCTGGGTACTTCTGTGACCTGGGACAGACAGACCTGGTATCTAGGCACAAACACTTTAGGGCATCTTTTCACTGCCTGGCTTCTGCAGTGTGCAAGCTTCTTCAGCCACATGGGAAATGAGGTTCTGGGAAAGGCAGTTTATAATCTCAATGAAATCATTGTAACACAATTTAGTTCTACTTATTTTGTCCAATCACATCTACTCTTTCCCACTCTCTTTATTTGAGTTAAAATGCATCTAACAATGCATGAACTTAAAGTGTTTAGTTTTATGAGTTTTGACAAATTTGTTTCTAAGCATCACTAGGTCGACAGAAGCACACACATGACTTTATATCAGCTTATATCTATATCTGTTTATAAAGCTTGCTGATAATTTCTAAATTTTTCCTACAATGTTCATGGATTCTTTTATAATTAAATTACAATGGAAACAAAAATATAACCTAAGCATATTTCACAGATCTATATACACTGAGAGGAATTTTCTAAGGCATTAATTAATCATAATGCAATGCAAAGCAATCACCATTCTGAATTCTCTCTCTTCTGATTTCAGGGTGAATAAGAAACATGAAAACTCATGATAATTTATGAATTCTGTCATATTCTATTTGTTCTGATAGCACGTTAGTTTCAATTCTAGCAAAATAGAAAGCATAATGTAAAGTAATCTAGAAAGTCTCCCAGCAAATGTTTGGCCCTTAGTAGGTAGTCAGAAGGTATAGTGTCTTTTTGCCTAGCAACCTCTGAAGGTGAAGAATTGTTATGCCCCTATACCAACTGCCCACGAGGAATGCAATCGTTATGGGTTGCAAAGAAGTACTAATGAAAATTAAAATTTAAAAAGAATTCTTGTAGAGGCTGCCAAATGTAATTGATGATTCATTTGTAAAGTTGTTTGTAAAAGCTCAGGACTAACAGAGAAAATATTGTTTCATAATAATGAATGGGTGATGAAACCATTTCAGTGCAAAATCAACAACCGTGTTATTACAAATGAGACCTGATTTTACCTCACTCGCTCTTCAGAAGGATCATTTTATTCAAACCATGTGTACACTGAGGAAGTTTTTCAATCTTATTTTCCTATTCGGCATTAAGCGTATTTCTTGCTCCGTGTGCGGCCTATTCTAACTTGTATGTAGCGGTGCCTAATAAATCCCTGCAGGAGGAATGAAGAGTAAATTAGACATTTGGGAAGCTTAGCGGAAAGAGAGAGCTCTCTCCACACGAGACCAAAATCACTACCACAGAATTTGGACTGGAATTTTTTTCTTGATGTAGCAGAGAAAAAAGTACATAATGTTTTGAAAATTTGCTTTATATTTCGTCCTGTATTACCAGCTCCTCACAAAACTGTTTGCCCGTGGTTAACAATTCCGCTCTTCCCTGGAGCGGGGTGGTGGTGGTGGTGGTGGTGGGGTTCCTTCCTTCTCAGGTGCTTTCTTTTTGGTCTCTACAGGTGCTTTAAACAGAGTAAACTAAGCAGCAGCAGATGCGGAGGAAGCTGTCAGTCAAACCAAGCTCCTCCCCCTCTTTCTTATTAGTCTGTGCAGAACCAGGAAGATGTCTGCTTTGCGCTATAATGAATTAAACAGCTATGACTTCCCAAAGAATTTGCATTTTATGAGAGAACTTTTAAGGTTTAAAATATACATTACTAGTGTAAAAATTCAGTTGTTAGATTTTGTTGTAGTATTTCCTCAATACCTTTCAAATCATGTGTACCAAGTTTTGTAGTCTTTGCTTATGAATGTCATCAACTTATTATTTCTCTTTGAACCTAAGTCTTATTTGAGACGTTTGAACCAATCAGTCATACTCAGTCTGTTCCAGTCTTTACTCAGGTTCTCTATAGTATTAGAATCCAGTAATGCTTAACCCACGAAGAAGGCAGGGATAAGAATATCTTCTTAGTCATTTCCCATAGGGATGAAGAAATTAGCTTCCTGCAGCATCAGCCTATTAGACTTGGCAGGATGGAAATAATTCAGGATAAATAAATCCTTATAAATTGGTTTTATCTGAGGTCTTCTTCAAAGTGTGAGAAAAATTCATAAGATTTCTCTTAAATGAATGATTGCTAAACAGAGTAAATAGTAATTTGAATTGTCCTTAATGAATGATACTATTATCTAATGTAATACTTTATGTAAATCCTAAAATATATTCTTTCTGCATGAGGATATTTTTGGATTTTTAAAACTGATTTATTATTTTACAGTGGAATTTTTGTTATGGTTTTAATGATGTTTGTTAAAACTAGATGACCTGGAAATGCACAACTAACCATAAGGTATCACTCTTTCAGTTACTGATATAAAATATTAAAAAATAAGTAACAATCCAAACTAACTTAAGCATAAAGAAAATATATGGATCATTCCATGCAGCTGAAAATTTATGGAGTAGCTCAGGTGTGATGGCACCAATCAGGATGTCTCTATCTCTTGTTTGTTTGTTTGTTGCTTGCTTGCTGGCTTTCTTGCCTGATTTTCTTCCTTAAATCTATACTCTGTGCTGATTTTATCTGCAGAAAGCATTTTTCTTGGTCTCAAATAATGGTTATGCTAGGCTCAGTATCATTCTTTTAAACTCAAGATCAGTTAGAAAAAATATTCTTTTGTTATTGATCTTATAAACCTGTAATTTCTTCTATTGGAGGCAAGGGATTTTCAGTTGATCACTGATGCAGTCACTATATTTATGGATTGGGAGGAAGGTTAGGGTGAGAGAAAGATAGAGAGGAACCGTCTGAACTGCAATTTTTTCCCTATTATTCCTAGAGTTTAGTACAATGCTAGTTCTATAGTACTGATATTTCTTTCTGTAGTAAATGCATGTAAATTAAATTGGTTGCAAAGTTTAAGAAGGTTTCTAATTTTCCAACTTGGTATCTATGAAGACAAAGGGATGAGGAGGTAGACAATGAATCAGGACAATGTATTGTCCTGTGTTGTACAGTTTTTCTACATACTCCACATGTGTTAGTATCCTCAATCCAAAGGTAAATGTGCAAGGAACAGAATTTACTTTCCTATTTTGTGTGAAGAAACTGAAGCATAAAAAAATGTAGCAGTTAGGGTGGAGAGTCAACTTGATTGGTTTTGGCATCCACCGAGGGGTTTGGGGAAACACATTCCTGGATGTCTAGGTGGGTCATAGAGAGTGGCCTTAGGATCTCTGTCTGGTTCCTCCCCTCCTCCTCTGTGGCACTGCTCCCCTGATCTGCTTCCTGACTGCCATGAACTAAGCACCTCTGTTCTGTCACACCAGGGTGCTATGGTGTTCCTACCATGAACTAAACTCCTTGAAACTGTGATCCAAATTAAACTTCTCTTTACATTAAGAGTGGAAGTAATGTGTTTCAGTAACAAAAAAAAATCAGACTAATACACACAAGTTACTTATCTAAGTTTGCACAGTTAAAAGTGAATGAGCCATTCCATAAGTAAACATTTGTACTGCCGAATAAGTTTGTTGTTTCAAACATACTTTGGTCATTAAGACACTCTTTTCCTTCAAAGTGTTCTTCATGTTCATTGACATGCTGCCAATATTACTTTCTTTTTTTCTATTTCTAAAGAGAATTGGATTCAAACCTGTGTTTGCAGACCTGACTGGAGATGGTTAAAGGTGTGGTGGGTAAAAGTCCTCAAGTAGATAGTTTGAGACTAGTCTAGTCTATTTGCTGATAGAATTTTAATATGCAGCAGTGATTTTTTTTTTTTGAGACAGGATCTTGCTTTGTAGTTCAGGCTCGCCCCAAGCTCATTATGGAGCCCAGGCAAGTCTCAAATTCAGCAATCCTCCTGCTTTTGCCTCCTGAGTACTGGAATTACAGGTGTGACCTACCATGCTGGGCACTGTGATGTGTGGTGCTGAATGCTGGTGGGCATGAGTCACCATGCCCAGTATTTTATTTGTGGTTACCAGGGATCGAACTCAGGATCTTGCACTTGCTAGGCAGGCACCAGAACCACTGAGCTAAATCTCCAGCCTGTGCAGCAGTGATTTTATCTAGCTCACCTTACTCTCAGACTGTCTCACTTATCCTTCTGCTATTTTCTGAGTAGGTGAACATAGGAGTGGAGAATATATAAGAAGCCACAGGGATGCTGTGGCTATCTTCTAGCCAGGCTGTAGCCCCCTAACTATTGGGACTCCTCTACCTAGGATACCCAGGACACTGCATTAGAAGAGTTTACTTCCTGTCCTCTGGAATTGGAAATTGTGTAGCAGAGGTGATTCGTTTGCATCTGCTTGTCGAAGCAGATCTTGCCTTTCTGAACAGGAAGTAATACAGCAGTGAGAGCGACGCTGCATAGTCCCACATTCTTTTACAAGAAGAAGTCAAATTTCACAAGACAAAACGTGTAAGGAAACCTTACTTCCCACCTTAACCTAGTTTCTCCTAACTTATACTGAGTAGAAATTCCTCTTGCCTACCAGGAATACATTGTATGATAATTTGAATGATTAGGTATTAGAAATTTACTCTTTTTTTGCTGTCATGGACAATTTTATGGAAAGTTCTAAGACCTTTTATGAGGAACCTTTTAAACCAGACAACTCATTCCTTAGACTCATTGATTTTTCAAGTTGAGCTATTAGAGAGTAATCTTACATATTCACCTTGTATGCAAGTGGGATAAGTGGAGAAAAAAAAACCCTCATTTTTCCTTTGAAGTCTTATTTTGTTGTTTGAAAAACAACATATAAATAAATGGCAGGAAAAGGATTTCTTAGCATATAAATACAAGTTGATGATTTACTTAAAATCAATATCAATCACTGTTTAATTTAAATCAAACATATTTTAAATAAAACTGTTTACTCTTTTGATTAATTTTTTTAGGAATTGAGAAGTTCAAGAGTCTCACACACATCATTAATTCATGAATTCAATAAATGTCTGCATTGAAGGACACTTAGAATCTAAATACCCCAAATCACCATACCAGGTACAAATCTGTGTTCTGAACTTTACTCTTATCCTTGAAATAAATAACTTGGTTTTATAAAGCCTCAGTTTTCTCTTTTTAGAAATAAGAAAATAAAATCTGTCTTTCAAGATCATTGCATGGAGAAATATTCTATTATAGCACAAACATCTATAGGCATTTAGATATTCACTTTCTTATGTAAAAGAAGATGCCACCAATAAATTTAAAGATGTAACTTCCTTCATCTATACTTTCGAACATTTATATACAGATCAAAAATAGAAATCATTTGAAGTACACGACTTTGCATCTTTTCTTCCACTTGGTTAAGTTCAGATTCTCAATCTATTTTTGTTCTCTATTATGAAAAATGTATCTTAAATACCATATTACAAGTTAATGTGAACAGTTTCCATCTCTCCTGCAAGACAAACCCTCCAGAGTAAAGTTGGATTCATTCTTTTCATTATACAGTATCCTTTCTTTAAAACTAATGTTTTAAAGAAAGATTTTCACATTCTTGAATATAACAACATACAAATACATGAAGTATAAGATAACATAGATAATTTAAAACTTTCCTGTCCTAATAGAAGTCATATTATACTCCTGTCAGGGTGACTTCTTAGTTACCATACGTTTTGCATTCAAACTTCTGAACCAACCAACTTGTCATTTGCTGGACCCACAGAAGGTCTACTCTTT